>JAXCGZ010002166.1:60000-62500 GCA_037179515.1 Halocaridina rubra
GCAAGGGAATTTCCTACACCAACATGTAATGGAACCAACAAGGGCCAGGGGTGGGGATGAGCCATCACTACTTGATCTAGTGTTCACAGATAATGTGTTGGATATTGAAAAAATTGAGTATGAACCACCAATTGGAAAGAGTGACCACTGTGTGTTGTTGATGGAGTATATCATTGAAGATATTCTTCCTGAGAGTAGAGGCACTGAGGACATGAGGAGGAACTATCCGAAAGGAGATTACATCAAAATGAATGAGCTTTTTGCAGTTATTGACTGGAGAACCTTATTTTACAACAAATCTGTACAAGAAATGTATGACATCTTTTGTGAGAAATATGGGAAGATAGTAGATTGCTGCATACCTTTCACCAAAGTAGGTGTAATTCATGCCAGAGAGAAATGGTTCGATAATGGGTGTAAAAGAGCTAAGGAGTGGAGAGACAAATGCTGGAAAAGGTATAGGAGGAGAAAAAACATAAATACCTGGCAAACCTACAAAAGAGCAAGAAATGACTACCTAAGTAAAAGGAGAGAGGCAGAGAGAGATTATGAGAGGGACATCACCAGGAAGGCTAAAGAAAATCCCAAGCTTTTCCACAGCTTTATCAGAGGAAAACAGAAGGTAAAAGAACAGGTTTTAAGGCTAAAGAGAGCGGATGGAAGCATCACTGAGACGGATGAAGAGATCTGCAAAGAATTGAACAAGGAGTCTCAGTCAGTATTTACAGTAGAAAATACCCCACCCCCTCAGATTGCAGTGATAGAAGCTCAAGGGCCGGTATTAGAGAACATCAACCTTACAGCCACAGAGGTATGCAAAGCGCTGATGGATTTAGATGTTCATAAAGCTACAGGTCCTGATGACATATCCCCTCATGTGCTTAAAAAATGCGCAAACACAATATCAGTGGCAATAAGTATCACATTTAAAAAGTCACTGGAGTCGGGGGAGATTCCAAGATGCTGGAAACAAGCAAATGTGATACTTATCTTCAAAAAGGCAAGGAGGGATACGGCTCTGAACTATAGACCAGTTTCCTTGACCAGCATAGTTTGCAAAGTTATGGAGAAACTACTAAGGAAACATATCTCTCTTCACTTGGAATCCTTCAACTTTTTGTCAGTGAGGCAACATGGCTTCAGAGAAGGTAGATCAACAGTAACAAACTTATTAGAATTTTATGATGAGGTAAGCCAAATCTTACAGGAAAGAGAGGGCTGGGCAGATTGCATATTCCTAGACTTCCAGAAAGCGTTTGACACTGTTCCATGTGGGAGACTTATTAGGAAGCTGCAAGCAATGGCTAGAATAGGTGGAAATGTTTTGGAATGGATAAAAACTTACTTAGAAGGAAGGGAACAGAGGGTTAGAGTAAGACACTCAGTGTCTGAATGGAGAAGAGTTAGTAGTGGAGTTCCACAGGGTTCAGTTTTAGGGCCACTTTTGTTCCTTGTATATGTAAATGACCTACCAGAGTCTGTATATTCATTCATGAATATGTTTGCAGATGATGCAATGATTGTGAAGAAAGTAAAAAACGAGAACAATGGTAGAGAACTTCAGGAGGATCTAAATAATCTGCATGAGTGGTCAGAAAAGTGGCTAATGAAATTCAATACTTCAAAATGTAAGGTAATGAGAATGGGTACAAGTGCAAGAAGGCCCAAGCTTGACTACTCGGTGGCTGGAGTACAACTTCAATAGACAGAAAATGAGAGAGATCTAGGAGTAAACAAATTTGTCTCCAGAAATACATATAATTGGCATAGTAAGGGCAGCATATGCATTCTTATCAAATGTAAGGGTAGCCTTCAGGCACATGGACAAGGAAATGTTCAGAAATATTTATGTAACCTATGTGAGGCCAAAACTCGAATATGCAGCCCCCTTTTGGAATCCACACTTGAAAAAGCACATAGCTAAGCTTGAAAAACTTCAAAGACATGCCACGAAACTGGTGCCAGAAATACGCAATCTCAGTTATGATGAGAGGCTGAGGGAATCAGACTTACCATCACTCGAAGCTAGAAGAGTGAGGGGGAATATGGTGACAGTCTTTAAATTCCTTCATGGTTATGATAGAGTGGATAGGGATCGATATTTTGATATGGCTGGCTCTAGAACTAGAGGTCATAGTTTGAAGCTTCGTAAGAAAACTTGTTTGCAGGATGTAAGGAAATACTTTTTCAGTGTAAGAGTAGTTGATAATTGGAATTGGCTAAGCGAGGAGGTAGTTAATGCTATCTCAATCCATAGTTTTAAGGACAGGTATGATAAGTATCACTAAGTATAAAATGGAAGCGATGAGGAGACGGGAAGATACGAGCTTTGGGCTCTTTCCCGTAAACACAATTAGGTAATCACAATTAGGTAATCACACACACACACGATAGTATAAGCGAGGTTTCTGTAACCTGAACAATAAAAATTCTTGAAGTAAATAATAATAATATACATGTGAACATATATATATATATATATATATATATATATATATAT
>JAXCGZ010002166.1:82500-90000 GCA_037179515.1 Halocaridina rubra
AATATGCAAAATCAGCTTTATTATTTACAAGCCTCCATGAAATTAAGCCATCAGAGAAAATTTATTTATTGCTCATATGAAAATGGTGTTCCACTGCCTGAGAAATTTATATGCAATGTATATGCTAAACTATATATATATATATATATATATATATATATATATATATATATATATATATATATATATGTATATATATATGTATATATATATATATATATATATATATATATATATATATATATATATATATATATATATATATATATATATATATATATATATATATATAATATATATATATATATATATATATATATATATATATATATATATATATATATATATATATATATATATATATATATATATATATATATATATATATATATATATATATATATATATATATATATATATATATATATATATATATATATATATATATATATATATATATATATATATATATATATATATATATATATATATATATATATATATATATATATATATATATATATATATATATATATATATATATGTATTTATATATATATATATATATATATATTTATATATATATATATATATATATATATATATATATATATATATATATATATATATATATATATATATTTTTTTTTTTTACAAATAGCTACGCTACAGATTTAACTGCACAACTAGAAACACCGAACTAAAATTACCTGATTATACTTACGTAAAACAGAAAAAAAGATTATATTGAAATATAATTTATTTCATGTTTACATTACCTAACACAGCGAAAATATAACAGAAACTGAGCAGAGGTTTTTAAATAAACACTTTCATACTATCACAATTTGAGAGAGAAAGTTACTCAACCTCCCTCTACATGTACTTCCGAGATACTGTTTATATAGATTTCTGATAGTATCTGATACTACAGAAGTACAGATCCTAATTCAAAAGAAGAAGAAGGAGAAGAAGAAGAAGAAGAAACTTAATGGACCTCATTAAGAATTTGGGAGCCGAATTCTATCAGCGATAAGGTTAAGTTAGGATCTGAGCTTGGCCTGTATCAACAGCGACCAACTGAAGATTTAGGTCTTCAGATTTTCTTCAACTGAAGAATTAGGACTCATAGATAATTAAGGTCCCAATTCTCACAGATTAAGCATAATTTCATAGAATTTGTATTACATCGCTTAAATGCTAAAAGCCTTAACAAAATATTGCAAAAAAATCCAACGTCAATTAAATTTTGTACACATTTAATCGAAGGATATATAACTAATGATTAATATAATTAATTTTATTCTCGGTTTTCTTTAGTAATTAATTTTACGTCTTTGATAAAAATATACAATACATTTCATGGCACTTTAGGATATAAAATATATATTATTTCCAGCATTTTATAAACAAAAATGATACTAGTTGTTGGATGGGTACTTGAACCTTATTGTTTACATAGAATACTTTAATTAATTTCATGGATTTTCAAGAAATAAAATATATATATATTTAGTTTTTTAATTTATAAAAAAAAAATATTAGTCGTTAGTTGGGTACTTGAACTTCAATGTTTACAATATAATTGTCACGTGTTTAAAAGAAAATATGGATCAAAAGAGTGAAAATTTATGTTGAAACGTTTGTTCGTGTTTTATGTATTTTAACATATTACGGAAGTTATCCCTTTATATTACACGTAATCTGGTACAGAAGTTGGTAATTTAACAGTTTGATATCGCACACTATTCCTAGCCAACATAGCCATCAAATCGAAAATATTCATTGAAGAAAAGTTGTCTATTATAACGAAATACACTTGTTAAACACTTTATCTTTCGGTTTACTCATTATTTTGTTTTTTCATTCATTTACAATTTGTGTAAAAAATTACTAAGTTCGGGAGCTCTTACTACCGACTTTTCGGCTGGTCAGCTGTCTCGAGAGGAAACCAACAATTTCACCACTTTTGGATGGCTGCTGCCCACCTTTACAAGCCTAAAGAGACACTTCAAAGGTAAGTTAAAACACATTTTCGTTACTGATAGGTTAGGGGGGGGGGTTAGGTTAAGAATGTTTGGGTTAGGTTAGGGTATGAATGGTTAGGTTAAGAATTGTCACGTTAGTATTTGTTTGTTTTTCCTGCCAAAAATATATCCAAAATTATTTTTTGTTTTGGTAATTTATTTTTGAACTTTTTTCAAGAGTCTAAAATGCAATTTGATGTTTTTTTGTTTTTTTTTATTACATTTCTTGTGAATAAAAACAGTCCAAAAAATAAATCACGCAAAAAACAGGTGATTCGGCCACGATACTAAACTGTTAAATTACCCAAAAGTTATTCCTTTATATATAGCGTGTAATCTGCTACAGTACTTATCCCGACTTACATAATCTGTTACAGAAATTATCCCGATTTACGTATTCTGCCTGTATTACATGTTTTGCTACCTATATTATCCCGTTATCCGGTTATGGAAGTTATTTCGTAGTATAAATTCTGTTAAAAAAATTATCCTGTTATATTTTACCACCAAAATTATCCTATTATACATATTCTGCATGAGAAAAACGTGTTCTGTGATTATACAAGGATATGTGAGGTACTGTAGTGTTATTTCCTGCAGTTGAGTCTTATATACAGTTAGAAGAAGGAAAATACGGTCTTGGATCTTATATCCTTTTACTGGAACACATTTTAAGTGATCTAGAATAAGGAAATACGGTCTAGTCTTAGTTTCTGCTTCAGAGGTGCAAGGAATAGGTTTTTTTTTACATTTGCACCCGTCTCAATTTGTGAGTGAAAATTATATAGTTCCCATGGTTTTTGGTGTAAATTGAATGATTGTGACCTTAAAAACTGTCGATATATATATATATATATATATATATATATATATATATATATATATATATATATATATATATATATATATATGCTAACTTATCCTAACCTAACCTAATGGAAAAACTAGTAACTTACGACAGTTTTCAAGGTTCCATTTATTCAGAAATATCAAAAATCATAAGTAAACTGTCGTAAATGACTACTTTTAAGTTTCTGCTTCAGAGGTGCAAGGAATAGGTTTTTTTTACATTTGCACCCGTCTCAATTTGTGAGTGAAAATTATATAGTTCCCATGGTTTTTGGTGTAAATTGAATGATTGTGACCTTAAAAACCGTCGATATATATATATATATATATATATATATATATATATATATATATATATATATGCTAACTTATCCTAACCTAACCTAATGGAAAAACTAGTAACTTACGACAGTTTTCAAGGTTCCATTTATTCAGAAATATCAAAAATCATAAGTAAACTGTCGTAAATGACTACTTTTAAGGTTAGGTTTGGTTATTTAAGGTTGTTTAAGGTCATACTCTTTCTTAAAAAAACAAGAAACTCCACCTTCATATTGAGAGGGGAGCAGTTGTAAAAATTTACCCATGTAGGCTAATGTGATAGTAGATAAAACAAGGAAATACGACTTGGAGTATTATTTTATGCCACGGAGATACCGGTGTTGTGATCATACGCAGAAGAAGGATATACGAACTGGTGTCTTATTGTTGGTCATCAAGTACGGGTAGGTAACTTTTGTACATTTGTATTATTTGTTTTTCTTTTCTTATGTTACTGCCGTATCATGGTATGGGCCAAGTGTACTGATGAATTATACACTCTTGTGTGTATATATATATATATATATATATATATATATATATATATATATATATATATATATATATATATATATATATATTATTTTTTTATAATTTCTATTTTTTTCCTTTTACAATTGGACCCATGTCAATTTGGAGGTTAGAAGGGGCATTCACTCAGGGTACTGGTCTACTTGCCAAAACCAAAGTCTTTTGCAAGAAGGCCATGTCCTAGCCCTTAGTAGAAAAGGGAGTCCGTAACTTAAAACCAGTTGCAGTTGTGTATTTTCAATGTTTTTTTTTTTTTCTAAGCTGTCCATGAGATAATATGACTTACTGTACACAATTAGGAGGCCCTTAGTTGAACTCTTTCATGTGGTTCCATAAATAATGTATTGACCAGAACTTCTTGTATAGAAGTAGAGGGTAGTGATATCCTCCCACTGGTAACCCTTGCTAGCCCTCAAAATTAGTAAATGTTCTGTCTGATATTTGAGGTTACATTTAGAACAATATCTGGATCTAGAGTTACTTATATTTACATTGGAAATAATTTGACCTAACCTAGCATGACATTACTTAACCTCATGATTTCTGGGATTATTCATCTTTCCGGAGGGTTTTGGAGATACTCATGTTTACAAGATTCAAATATATGTATGAGTTTAGCCTGGCTGAGCCTCCATAAGGGCTGTGATGCCCATTCTGCATCTTTCCGTGCAAAGAAGAAGATTTTACTGTGATATTTTCATTATTAACGTTATCTTGTCAGTAAACAGACACTCATTGTGTGGGAGTAAGACCCTCAAGTATAAATTTTGTAAAAATATAATAAGCAACTCATGTTAGAATATGTGTGGGTTTGTGAAAGTAATATGTATTTGTACTTGGAATTTAGAGTATTCAGAAAGTACCGTGTTTTGTTTACTAGGAAGCAGCTTACACTAAGTTGTTTTACAAGGACTGTAGAAAAATTATGTCTGAAAATGCAGTGTTTTGGCAGTCTTTTAAGTTACTGTAACAACAGTAAACCCAATAAATACTTAGTTTAAATACTTATTTAATCTGTGCAATATTCATTGTTTGCTATTTATATTATCTAAACAAATCCATATGTGCAGGTTAAGTTCCTAAAAAAAATTTTTGGTATGTGATTTTCTCCATACATTAAACTAGACTGGATGCCAAAGATCACTGCTTTGGTCACTTTATGTGTAGGTGATATATAAATTTTTTTAGGTTTAGATGGTAAAATAGAAAAAAAATGATCATCCCAACACCTGTTTTGAGTTACAATCATCCTAAGACCTGTTTTCAGATAGTCATCATAACACATTATTTGAGATATTATCATCCTAACACCTGTTTTGAAATACAGTCATCCTAACTAACACCTGTTTTGAGATATAGTCATCCTAACACCTGTTTTGAGATATAGTCTTCCTACCTCCTGTTTTGAGATACAGTTATCCTAACACTTGTTTTTAGACGCAATCTAAAAACAAGTTTTTAGATACAATCATCCTGACACCTGTTTTGAGATACTGTACAATCAACCTTACACCTGTTTTGAGATAGTGTACAATCAACCTTACACCTGTTTTGAGATATTGTCTTTTTTTTTATCAGAGAACCTTAAAATTATTTCTTTTTATAAAGGAATGTGGTATAGCTCTTTTGATCTTAGTAGAATAGATAAAATTATAAAAATGCATGATTTGGGGGAAGAAATTTGATATTTGAGTTCTCATGGAAGGAGCTGATACTGTTTGATATATAGTTTATGTTCATAAATTTTATGAATATGTATATGAATATATAGCAGTGGTAGTTAATGGATGGGGAAGCAATTTGATATTTGAGCTTTCAGGGAAGGAGCTGATACTGCTTGATATATAGACTATGTTCAGATATATAGCAGTGGTAGTTTATGGATGGGGAAGCAATTTGATATTTGAGCTTTCAGGGAAGGAGCTGATACTGCTTGATATATAGCCTATGTTCATAAATTTATGAATATGTATATGAATATATAGCAGTGGTAGTTTATGGAATTATATATCATTTGTCCGCCATTTTGCATCTTATTTTGATATTTCCATAGGCTCAAATGTTTACGAAAGGCATTTGCTTGCCTATTCTTGTGCTTGAGCCCAGAATGCAGTTTTTTTTCTAATAATTTGCTATTTTCTCCTGGGTACTCATTAAGTCTTCTTAGTCAGCTAGAGGCTAGGAACCGACAGATGACAGTACTCTCATTTGCACGTCATGAACATGACTGAGTGCTATTTTTACCTGTTTGTGCCACGGAACGAGGTAGACTCGAACTCCGGTCCTATGACAAAAGTCTTTGACCCACTAGGCCATGGATGTTTTTGGAGCCATTAGGCCATGGATATTTTGGAGTACCTTCATAGGCTTATTAATACTCTGTTTCTTATAGTTCTGATTGAGCCAATCCAGTTCACAGAAGCTGTTTATTTTGATAGTGAAATTGATAACGTAAACCAATCAGAATAATTATATGATCAAGTGAAGATAACGACCCCCATTACCTTGAATAACCCCTTAACTTGTTAGGCTAGGTTAGATTAGGTTAGGTGAGGTAAGATTAGGTTAGGTTAATGCCTAGCCTGACCTATACTAACCTAACAATTTATGGAGTTATATGGTGTTCTGGGAGTCGTTTTCTTTACTTGATACTAATTATATGTTGTCTTCTACATCTCAGAATATAGCTTTTATAAGAAGAGGTTATTTTTTCTTTTGGAATATTGTTTAAATTTAAAAAGAAATGTGTAACGTACAATTGTGGCCACCCCGTTAGAGCAGCGGGAATATAGGATAGCGATAAAATAGAGATTTAAAATTTCATCCTTTTTTTTTTTAGATGGTGAGTACACACATGAATTATTCAGAAGCATGGGCCATGGTAATATTATTATTATTATTATTATTATTATTATTATTATTATTATTATTATTATTATCATTATTATTATTATTATTATTATTATTATCATTATTATTATTATTATTATTATTACTCAATTTTATAATTAAGACTAAGCCATGGCCGTTGCCACTGAATCAAACGCTTTGTTTACATTTACCGCTGAGGTCACTGCCAGGAGGGAAAGTAATGTACAAATATAAGAATTATGTATTTTTTAATTGTAAAAATTAGATTAAATCTTTATTTACATGTTCGCTTGGTACAGTGAAATATACTCGCGTATATGTAGTATTTATAGTATGTGTCAAGTTTATTAATATATATATATATATATATATATATATATATATATATATATATATATATATATATATATATATATATATATATATATATATATATATATATATATATATATATATATATATATATATATATATATATATATATATATATGTGCACTTGTAATCTCAGTTTGTATGTGTGTGTGTTAGTGTTATCGTACGAATGTGTAAGGTAGGTGTGTATTTTTACATGTAGTAAATATATGGTTCAAGGTATGTGTATGTGTACATACGCATTAAATTAATAACTGGGATTGGTGTTTGTATGTGTGTGCGTATATGTATTTGTACATGCGCATTAAACAATTGAAGATAGTGTTTTTGTATACATGTGCAGTACTTGTATACATAGCAATTATGTATGTATACGTGTTCAGTAAATGCATGAACTGGTTTTGTGTGTGTGGGTATCTGTGTGCGTATGTGTATTAATGTTTGAGTATGTAAATATTCCTTTTTTTTTACTAGTTCGAAAACTCGTTCATGAGACCATGGCTCACCCTAGGGTATGGTAGAGGTAGTA
>JAXCGZ010002167.1:0-30000 GCA_037179515.1 Halocaridina rubra
ATCTCTCTCTCTCTCTCTCTCTCTTTCTTTTTTCTTTCTCTCTCTCTTTTCTTTCTTTCTATCAATTTTAGTGATGATGACTGCTGCTTTCAAGAATGTAAATATCCGTTACGACAGTGTTTCCCTCCTCGCCCTCCGTCCTACAGTGAATTACCCAATCCTCACCAAATACATCAAGTGCTTAAAACAAGTAGAGGATCTACAGGCGAGTTACAGTGGATACGACTTCAAGAAACATACATCGAAAAGAAACTACCGTAGGCGAGGACGACCAGGTTGTTGTTTTAGATTCTCCACCCACGGATGAGTGGAACGGGTCATGGAAGACCCAGAGACGACGAGGTGGTGCACGGGTTGTCTGCAAATTGCAAATTTTTACATGAATATAGAGATAGTGCAATAATTGCTATCACAGAGACATGGCTTCAAGAAAAAGATACAGATAGTGCAGTGGATATTGGTGGGTTTACGCTGATACGCTCTGACAGGAGAGACGTAAACAAAGAAGGAGGGGGCGGAGTAGCAGCCTATATAAACAAAAGATAGTTTTTGTGGCAAGGACATTGAATACTTAGTGATATCCTGTCGTCCCTTCTACCTACCTCGGGAATTCTATAAGTTGACCCTAATCATCGTGTATATCCCCCCCTGTTGCAGACGTAGATGTGGCAGCGGAAATGTTGGAAAACTGTGTCACAAAATATGAAAATGAATGTCCCGAGTGTGTTAGAATAATACTGGGGGATTTTAATCATTACAACTTTGAAGAAAAGGTCCCAACATATGATCAGACTGTAAATTGTCCGACTAGGGACAATGCTACCCTTGATAAGATGTATTGCAACGTTAAAGATAGCTATCGTGCTTTGAAAAGGCCATGTTTGGGAAACGGAGATCATAACATGCTGTTTTGCATACCAATTTATAAACAAGTGCTGAAAAGAGAGAAGTGTAAACAGGTAGAAATCAGAAAATGGGATGAGAAAAATACCAAGAAACTGCAAGCCTGCTTTGAGTGTATTGACCGGTCACTTCTAATAGAAAACGGAGCGGATATTAACAGAAACTTGGATGTCTTTAATTCGTATTTTCATTTCTGTTTCGATATGGTGGTGCCTTCAAAAGAAATACTGATATTTCCAAGCATCAAGCCTTGGATAAATAAAGAACTGAAACTGATGCTCAACGAAAAACATAGACTTTTGCAATATGGAAATCGAGCCTAGCAGAAAATTATCCAGAAACGAGTAAATAAGAAAATAACAGTCTAAAAAGAAATACAAAGAAAAGATTGAGGGCTTATTTAGTACATATCGAGTGAAAGATGCATAGAAAGGACTGAAAACTTTATGGGGTTATAATAAGAAATTAAATATACCTGAACAAGACAACAGTGTAGCGTATGTAAATGATATAAATTCATATTTCGCTAGATTTGAAAGACATGCCTTTCATGAGGAACGGAACAATGTGATGTCAGTCATTCGATTGAGAACAGATGAAAGGATAATAATATCGCATGAACAAGTAGTACCTTCCCTGAAGCGTGTCAGGGCTGGTAAGGCCATGGGTCTTGACGGAGTGCCAGCCAAGGCACTCAAGTACTGTGCGGATCAACTGGCGCCGGTGTTGCAACTACTTTTCCAGGCTTCTATAGACCAAGGAATTTTCCCAGATAACTGGAAAGTGTCAGAAATTAAACCCATCGCCAAAATTAGTTTTCCTAAAGTGAGCAATGATTTTAGGCCTGTAGCGCTAACATCAAATATCAAGAAATGTTAAGAGGACATACTGAAAACTCGCTTATGTGAAAGCACAAATAACATTATTGACCCTTTTCAATTTGCTTACCGTACAAATAGGAGTGTTCAGGATGCAAGTCTAACCCTACTAAATTATATTAGTGAACACGTAGATAAACAGAACACACAAATAATATTATTGTTCATTGATTTCAGTTCTGCATTCAGTACAATCCAACCCCACATCTTATTGAATAAATTGATGAGAATGGATGTAAACTGTTCCCTCTTGAAGTGGATTTTCAGTTTCTTAATCCAGAGGCCACAGTATACCAAGATAAATGATGGTAAGTCTAACACAATTATCACCAACACAGGTGCACCCTAAGGTTGCGTCATATCTCCAGTATTGTTCACCCTATATGCAGACGACTGTAGAAGCTTGTTCGGAGACTGTTCCATAATTAAGTATGCTGATGATACAGTTATTACGGGGAAAATTTTGAATGATGATTGTGAGGATTATATTACACAGGTTAATTATTTTGTCGATTGGTGTAAGATTAATTTTTTGGAACTAAATGCAAAGAAGACAAAAGAAATGTTAATTGATTTCAGAACAAAAGAAACAAGTAATACCAGACCAAATTGTAATAAATCAGAAATGTGTTAAGAGAGTTAGTAATTATAAGTACCTGGGATATGTGATAGATAATCAACTAAAAGGAAAGGAAAATACTGACTCGGTGTTAAAAAAATTTAACCAACGACTTCATTTTATGCGTGTGCTAAATAATGTACACATAAGTAGGAAGATAATTAGCTTGTTCTATAAATCCATTATTGAATCTGTTATCAATTTTTCATTAAGCACCTGGTATGGAAAACTGACATGTAAATACAAAAATAGGTTCCTAGTAATTGTTAAAAAGAGCCGGAAATTAGGGGCAGTTACTGAACCATTAGACACTCCTTATCAGGAAGGAGTAATAAAACAAGTAGAAAGGATCATGCAGGATCGAACCCATCCATTGTGCAACTGTTACACTCTTTTAAGGTCTGGCAGAAGGCTATCATTGCCGGCACAGTGTACAAATAGATATAAAAAATCCTTCATTCTAATGAGTATTTTACTTTTTAACAATTTAAAAGTGGTACACATGAGATAAGCCATTACATCACTGTGATGGATCGGTCTTTAAAGTGATGGATATCTTAAGGTAGCGTTATGGGCGTATGTATAATGTGTGTGTGTATGGGTGTGTATGTTTGTATATTGGTGTGTGTGTAATTGGGTAGGTATGTGGATATGTAAATGTGTATGTGTATGTATACGTATGTAGCCTATATGTTTGTATGGGCCATGTTTTTATACCATCTTATATTTGAGGACTTGACATCTGGTCCTCTCGGGTGGAAAAAATTGGCAGCCCTATGTGGCGCTTGGATGGTTAGGAATCTGGCTCTCTTGGGTGGAAAAAAATAGCAGATCCTATGTGGGATTTTGGAGGGTTTGGAATCTGACCCTCTCAGTTGAGGAAAATTAGCAGACCCTATGTGGGAATTTCAAGATTTGAAATCTGGTCCTTTCGGGTGGCAAAAATTAGCAGCTTAATATGTACTTTGAGGGTTTGGAATTTGGCCCTCTTGGGTGGGAAAAAAATTAGCAGACTCAATATGGCACTTTGAGGGATTATAATATGGTCCTCTTGGATGGAAATTAAAATAGCATACCTTATATGGCACACTGAGGGTTTGGGATCTGTTATCCTTGGGTAGAAAAATTAGCAGACCCTATGTGGCTCTCGGGTGGAAAAAAAAATAGCAGACCCTATGTTGTACTTGGAAGGTATGAAATCTGGTTCTCTCGAATGGACAAAATTAGCAGATCTTTGTGGGACCTGGATTGTTTGGAATCTCACCCAATAATAATAATATAATATTATTATTATATTATTATTACTGGGCGGAAAAAAAATTAGCAGACCCTATGTGGCACTTGGTGTGCTTGGAATATGGCCCTCTTGGTTGGGAAAAATTAGAAGACCCCATTTGGCACTTTCAGGCTTTGAAATCTGATCCTCTAGGGTGAAAAAAAAATAGGAACCCTATGTGGTAGTTTGAGGGTTTGGAATTTGGCAAACTTGGGTGGAAATTAAATTGAGCTAAATCTTGAACGAAAGTTTACTAGAACCCGGGAAGTCAGAGTTTCATGTATTTCAAACCTATAGATCTAACATAGCAGTATTTTTTTTTATCAATAAAGCACTAGAGAAAATAAACCAATACCGAAGAATTTGAATGTTATTTATATGCTATACAGCAAAAAAAAAAAAAAAAAAAAAAAAAAACCGTCTGGAATAACTCTAAATTAGTTTGAAGCTTGATAATGGCAGGGATGAATATTTCTGATTATGATAAATATTCAGAGAATAATTTTTAATCGAAAATGAAATTTTACTGATTTTATGATATATATCGCTCATGTTATGTATTAACACAGAAGACTGATATGCAAAGTTAATGATGCCAGTGATAATGAAGTAAAACTTATCTTCTTTTTTTTTAATTGAAATTAAAAAATAAAATTCAAGGGAAGTGATGTATGCGCTAATATAATGATGAGAAAACGGTAAGAATAATAGGTACAATAGTAGTAATTTGACCCATGGCACTAGCCGCCTGTTGTTATACTACAACTGAAGGTTTTTTTTAGACTTATTAGGACTGGCTAGTAGAACTCGATGTTGAACCTTCGTTCAGTTACAGTTTTTTCCATGATTACATCTACACAGAATATTCTGCCATATATCATTAAACATCTCTTACTCTTCTTTCACATCTGACAAATCACATCACTCCCCAACTCTTTGCTTTCTTTCTTATCATTATTTAGATTATTAGAAGGTTCACAAGTCATGGCCCCCAATACCCGGAAATGAGAAGTGTTCAGAAAGTTTAGGGATCGTGTTGACTCCACTATGCGGCGCGAAGGTAGATATGCCCTGTGGTAGTACTGATTCTACCCTCAACCTTGCACCTTTCGATAGAACTGTTACTTTTATTATACACTTTTATCAAACCCTGGGGCTGAACTAATTTTTCGTCTGTGGAACAGTACTTGGTTACATCCTTCCCTAACCTCCTTCTTCTCTCTGAAACCCACCTGTCAAGCCGTGCATCCTCCTCACCCATTTCAAGTCTCTTATTTTGATATGTATTCTCCTTTCCGTTCCAAAAGTGGGGTCTATTGCAAAGATTATGGATCTTGAATCACCTAATTTCAGCACTCTCTTGCTGAAGATCTATCATTCCACTACCACTGTTATTCTTCATTTCTGCTACTGCTCTCCTAGCTCCAGTGATTTTGTGTTCTTCTTGATATATCTCTCCTCTTGCCATGAGTCCTTGCTATCTTCTTTCCCATTTGCTGAAGTTCTCTACATTGGACACTACAGTGTACATCACATCCAGTGGCTTCAGTCTACTCACACTGATGTTTGAGGAAATGGGGCCCTTGTTTTTTTCTCTCACCCACGATTTGGAACATATTATCAAATATTTTACACGTGTTCGCAATCACCACAACCATGCAACTAACATTCTTGACCTATTATTTGCTTTTGATTTTCAGCTCCTAGTAATTTTGACCATTCTCTGATCATTGTCTTCCAATTTAGTTCCCCAGTCAAAGGTCCTTCCTACCCAAAGCTTTCTTTGACACTACAAAATACCTAACGTGATGATTTACATAACTTTCTCCTTGTAATTCCTTGGATTGAAAACTGTTTTCAGACCCTTAACCCTGATTGGACAGTTCTAATATTTGCTAAGATCATAGCTTTGGTAGTGCCTTTTCAATGGCTATTCAGGCCAGGAATTGGGAATGGCTGTTATGCCAAGCCTCTCTTTCTGATTTAAATTGCTCTTCTTTTATTACAGCTAGAAATCTGTACTCTGCTCAGCTTTGTGGGTCTAAAGCTTCCTTTTTAAGAAGGAATTTAATGGCCTGAACTCTTTTGCCACTGAAAAATTCGTTGGATCCATAACCAAAAAGCTTTACATCATCTTCTGTAACTCAAGATTTCTCACTCTCATTCGTTCTGACGGCTCTGTAACTGGCTTTTCCACTGACAAAACCACTCCCTTTGACTTTCATTTATCTGCCAACGCTTCTGTAAGTTATTCCAGTGCACCTGACCTTCGAACTTTACCCCTTTCTAACCCTATGCCTTCCCAAATTCATTCCACACACAAAGACGATAATTGGAAGCACACTCTAGTTCAGCCAGTTCATAAGATGAGCGACCTTTCTATACCTTTCAACTACTGACCCATTGTATTAACTTTAGCTGTCACTTAAGAATTCAGAACTCTGCTCAACTCACATTTTTTTATATATCTTGAATCCAAGTTTCATAAATCTGCTCACCTATACAACCTCTGCAAGGCAAGATCCAATGGTGACCTCATGTCCTTTTTTACTCATGTATAGTCATATTCTCTGAAGAAATTATAATGAAACCTTTGTTGTCACCATTTATATGTCTAAGGCTTTTGGCAAAGTATGGCACAAGGCTTTGTTAGCCAAACCTCCTAAATGTGGCTTTTTCCTTTCTCTCTGCTCTCTTTTTCCAGTTTTCTTTTTGACAGATCTATATCTGCGGTTGTTGATGATGCAATATCTAATTCATTCCCAGTTACCAGTGGTGTTCCACAAGGTTCTGTTCTTTCATCTACATTGTTCCTTCTATCATAAATCATATCCAGTCCCTATTCTCCCCTCTTTTCGACACTTTGCCGATGATTCTACCCTTCATGTATCTCAGCCTTCTGTCCTCTTTCGTCTGCTGTTCAGAATCAGTCTCATCTCACTCTTCTTCAACTCTCAACTCTAATATACAGAATGAATCAGAATGGGATACCCATAATTGAGTAAAATTTGATGCCTGCTTCACTGATGAGTTATCGATTTGCATCCCCTCCCCACTTTGCACAGGTGCTGGGTGAAGATTTGTAAATTGTGGATTGGTTGGTGCAGTAACTGCATCTCTCCTTCCACTTCCAGACTCAACAAATCTCTCCCTGCTTCTGTCGTCCCTAGCTCCTAGAACGTTCCATCTTTCAAAACTAATCTATCATCAGCTCAGGACCTAATTCTGCAGTAGTTCTAGCTAGCTCTTCATTACTTTGACTATTCCCTCAGCCTTTTTTTATGCTGTTGTTTAGCAACTTTTTATTCTGCCTTGTCCTTAAGCTGTTAATATTTCTTCTTGAATGTTTTCTTGGTGCCCGGGCCCTATGAGGGAAATTTTCTTTGCCCGTCCCATTGACATAATACCGCCAGTGTTTATGTAACTGCCTGACGATGTAGGCTCGAGACCTCCGAAAGCTAGCATACAAAGTCTTCGGCAAACTTAGTTAATAATAATTTCTGGATGAAGAGTATTGTTACCTCTATGGGAGACGTTTCTCTTTGCACGCTCTTCAACATGGATATTTGTGACATTTTGTGTTGAATTCTGTGTAACTTGTACAATTCTTTCTGATGCTGTTTCAACATATTAACTACGGAGAGATTTTCTTTCTTTCAAATATATATATATATATATATATATATATATATATATATATATATATATATATATATATATATATATATAGATAGATAGATAGATAGATAGATAGATAGATAGATAGATAGATAGATAGATAAATAGATAGATAGATGGATGGATGGATGGATAGATAGATAGATAGATAGATAGATAGATAGATAGATAGATAGATAGATAGATAGATAGATAGATAGATAGATAGATAGATAGATAGATAGATAGATAGATAGATAGATAGATAGATAGATAGATAGATAGATAGATAGATAGATAGATAAATAGATGGATAGATAAATAGATAGATAGAGAGATTGAGAGAGAGAGAGAGAGAGAGAGAGAGAGAGAGAGAGAGAGAGAGAGAGAGAGAGAGAGAGAGAGAGAGAGAGAGAGTAATAATAATAATAATAATAATAATAATAATCCTTTATTCCAATGTACATTGGGTATTTAAATAAGATACATATATATTCCAGATAGACATCTGTGGTGTACGATATAGGCATACTAAAACAAACAAATCATAAAGATGAGTGTACCATTAAAATTTACAAGTAAAATCTTCCTTTAAGAGCAACTTCTTAAGATTATATTTAAAAGTATACACTGAACCAGCATTTTTTAGTTCTCTGGGAAGCTGATTATATAAATGAGGTCCACGAATGTTTATATCTCTTGAGCCAATATCAGCTTTAGACCTTCGTACTAATAAATCTTCCCCTTGACGGGTAGTTAACCCGGTAACTGAGCTTACTGTAGAAAAATTATACAAGCAATCAGGAATATTGTTTCTTAGTATATTAAAAACAAAGGTACATATATCAAAAACATATTTATCTCTAATCTTTATCCATTCTAGATCTTTTAAAACAGGAGAGATGTGCTCGTATTTTCTTACATTGCCAACAGCCACTCGTGCTGCAAAGTTTTGTAACTTTTGTATTCTTTGTAATTGAGTCTTATTTGTACATCCCCAAACTTTGAGACAGTAATTAATTAAACTCATAGCTAAGGACTGGACAATTATTATACGAGTTGATGTTTCAAATGAGTCTTTTACCCTATTTAGATATATTAGAGTACCCATTACTTTTTTATAAATTTCATCTATATGCATTTCAAAATTCATGTAACGGTCAAAATAGACACCTAGGTTCTTTACCGAGTTCATTGGCTTAATGATATTACCAAAGAATATCTACATCGTTTGTTCCATCGCATGAGGAACTTTTATGATATACTGCATGCCTGTGATCGAAAATATCTTCTTCGAGAAAAAAAATTGAGCTAAAACTGATATGTGTTTGAGTGAGGCGAGAAAATCCTTGCTAGACAGATTATATTTCTGTTAAAGGTTCATCGAGTTTGATTTTCTTCGATGAACACTGATAATGTGCAAATCAAAGATAGAAAAATCATTTTGGTTCTTTACTATGTGTTTGATTTTGTTTCTAAGTGCATGCTTTTTGCTTTAATAAGTGTACTTGAAAGCACGCACAAACACACACACACACACACACACAAACACACACACACATTTGGAATCCGCACTTGAAAAAGCACATAGCTAAGCTTGAAAAAGTTCAAAGACATGCCACGAAACTGGTGCCAGAAATACGCAATCTCGGTTATGATGAGAGGCTGAGGGAATTAGACTTGCCATCACTCGAAGCTAGAAGAGTAAGGGGGGATATGGTGACAGTCTTTAAATTCCTTCATGGTTATGATAGAGTGGATAGGGATCGATATCTCGATATGGCTGGCTCTAGAACTAGAGGTCATAGTTTGAAGCTTCGTAAGAAAACTTCTTTGCAGGATGTAAGGAAATACTTTTTCAGTGTAAGAGTAGTTGATAATTGGAATTGGCTAAGCGAGGAGGTAGTTAATGCTATCTCAATCCATAGTTTTAAGGACAGGTACGATAAGTATCACTAAGTCTAAAATGGAACCGATCAGGAGACGGGAAGATACGAGCTTTGGGCTCTTTCCCGTAAACACAATTAGGTAATCAATTAGGTAATCACACACACACTCAACTATGCATATTTTTTATTTATGTGTGCGCGCGTGCGTATGTGTACGTGTGTGCATTTTTGGAGATGAATAAATAAATATATAAATAAATAAATAAATTGGACAAGCAAAACATTGAGAACGGAATTTTAAGTCATTAACCAAAATGTACTTAGGAAATAAATTTTTTTGCTTACATTGCAGGGTTGGTAAATACTAGGAATTGCTAAAAAAAAAAAAAAAAAAAAAAAAAACACACACACACACACACACACACACACACATAACATACTGAATTTTATATAAAAAAAATATATCGCTTCCTATTCAGAATATAACTCGAGTTTTACCCGATTTTCCCTCATTTTAAGAAACCCTAAAATTTTCATACAAGAAACATTTTTTTTTATGTTATATAATAATATCTTATCTTTCAGTGTTTCGAAAACATATTTTAAATTAAAATATTATTATTTCCTCAATAAGTGTTAAAATAGCCTTTATACTACAATGTACAAAATAGTGGCAGTACAAAGACGCTAAAATCATTTTATGATGAACAATTTTTAATTGTTGTGATTCGATGCAGAATTAAGATATATTGAAAGAGTTATGATGCAGAAGTTTTTAAAACTATGTTCCTCTCTCTCTCTCTCTCTCTCTCTCTCTCTCTCTCTCTCTCTCTCTCTCTCTCTCTCTCTCTCTCTCTCTCTCTCTCTCTATCTCTCTCTCTCTCTCTCTCTCTAGAATATATATATATATATATATATATATATATATATATATATATATATATATATATATATATATATATATATATATATATATATATATATATATATATATATATATATATATATATATATATATATATAATACTGTGCATACTGTAATTTACAATATATTCCAATCTGTACGTGTTGCGCATTATTGTTTCATCGATAGTATGATGTAAAATATCTATGTTGGCTTGTTGAGATATCTTGTGCAAAAGATAATGAAATCCATAGTCTTTTGAGCTTTTAGAAACATTCATATTGAGTCATATATAAACAAGCACTACCCAGTAATACAGTACTCTCAGGACAGCAGGATAAGGTAGTCTTACTTGGAGAGTAGTTAAAGGCAGTACTCAATGGCAAGTAAGGAGCAGATATATAGCCATGGAATGGAGGGAGCTCTTAGGAACCTGCAGTGAAAATTCTCCCAAACGGGTCTGAGGACATTGTGACGGCAGTGAGGTGTGCTTATGGAATGACGAATTGGCTCAGAGTAGGGGTGGGATGACATTAAGGATCGAGCCTGAGAACTTTCTTGTTTACAGTAGTGAAGGACAGGATGACTAAGAAGATCAGACAGGAGTACCTGAGGAACATGTTGTTTGCAGATGATATTGTGATCTGTAGCGAGAGGGTGAGACCAGTCTGGACAGGTGGAGGTATGCACTAGAGAATAATTGAATGAAAGTTAGCAAGAGCAAAACAGAGTAAATGTGTGCATATGAGAAGGTGGGATGTGGAGTGGTTAGGTTGCAAGTCGTAGGGTGTCGACGGTGGATAAACATAATTGTATGTGGTCAGCTGTTCAAAGCAACAGAGTGTGGTAGAGAGGTAAAGAAGAGAGTGCAAGAAGGATAGAGTAGGTGAAGGGGAGTGACTGGAGTGGTATGACAAAACAGTACCAGCAAAAATGGGAGAGGTAGGCCATATAAGAAGTTTATGAACGTTGTGAGAAAGGACATAAGGGTGTGTGGTGTGATGGTGGAGGATGCAGGAGATTGGGGATTATGAAGACCATTGATCCACTGTGGGGAGCCCCATTGGGAGAAGTTGAATATTTTGATTTAATTTAGCTGAGCTCTAAAATACTGAAGTTCTATTATAAAATGTTAAGTTTTGAAATATGAAGATATTGGCTGTGTAGTACAGATCAACCCCACTATCCATTTTTTTTTTTTTTTTACGATTTGCTCTAAAAGATCGAAAATTATGCAGTCAATATATGTCTATTAATAGTTCTTACTAAATTTTGCTAATAAGTTGTATGTTCTAAAACAAAATTTCAGTTCTTGTAGAAACTAAGTGTTGTTGTAGAATAATAATAATAGTGGAATAACTTTATATTTTCATGTAATATTCATTAAAAAAAATCTACAAATATCAAAATGTAACTTTCTATAGAAATAACTAAGTTTTGCATTATAAAGGAAAAATTAATTTCTACCCACCCGAAATTGGATTCTTTTAACTAAATAATCCAGCACTGCAGGGGAAGTGCAGTTGTCTCGGGAAGGTACACCACGGAATGGGACTATTTGGCGCCGAAATTTCGACGCCGAAGCTCTGTCGCCATCCTTTGGAGTCGCTACTTTTGTCGCAAAACTATTGTGGCATTGCACTTTTGGAACTAAGGTGTTTTGCCTAGGCTAGGTTAGGTTAGGATGGTGTTAACTGATATAATCCTTATTTAGTAATGACGCCATTCACGGCGCCAAAAGGGCCACGCCAAAACGGCGGTGCCAAACAGTACCCAATCCCACACACCAACCTGGCTACATTGTGATACTAACCAACATCTGAAAAACCTGCTCCCTTTTCTTGACTAAAATTTTATACTTCAGCTATATTCTACTATTAATTCAGTTCATTCAATAATGTTGCTGTAGTCACCGTGGCTCAAGCGGTGGCGTCAGCGATTCTGAGGCGTCAGGTTGAGGGTTCACGCCCCGCCACGGTTTGAGGTTAGCAAGGACATGCACTCAGGGTGAGGATTACATCTGCCAAAAAAGTCCTTCGCTATTAGGCAATCGTCCTAGCCTTGGTAGAATAGGGAGTCCGTGACGTAAAACCTGGACATTCAATAATGATTCTGTTATTTCATTTGATTAATAATTCTGTAAACTTTCTTCTTCTTCTTCTTTTTATCACATTTGGTGATATTCTTGTCACCAGGTAGCGAGTCTCCGTCCATCAGTCAATCATAAAGTAACTCTGTCAATCAATCAGGCAAGAAATAAGACGTCAAATAAACCCCAAGAGCTTTCGAGGTTGCTGGAAGATGGCGACTCACCTCGAACACGTGCGACACAGACTCGAAACCATTTTTCGAGCTTTTTCTTATTCCCTCTATGCAATTATTTTTCTACTTATTTGTAATATGATTTATGCACCATTTAAATTTTATTTCTCTCAGTACAGCATAGCATAGTATATTATAGTATGGTATGTCATGGTATGGTATGGTGTGGTGTAGTGTGGTGTGGTGTGGCATGGCATGGCATGGCATAGCATAGCATAGTGTAGTATAGTATGGTAGGTCATGGTGTGGTATGATGTGGTGTAGTGTGCTGTGGCATGGCATGGCATGGCATAACATGGCATAGTATAGCATAGTATGGGATGTCATAGTATGATATGGTGTGGTGTAGTGTGGCATAGCATGGCATGGCATGGCACAGCATAGTGTAGTATAATATAGCATAGTATGGTATATTATAGTATAGATTGATGAAGCGGTGAGGGTAAACCAGATGCAGCTGTCTGGCTAGCGGAAGAATATTCTTACCCCTCGACCATGTTGGTGACCCAAACAGGATTATGGGGGAGTGTGGCAAGCCTTATCCCCAAGGAGCTAAGAGGAGTGACCGAAGTGTGTCTTGCTTCGTGGTGAAAGTATGTTCTTGGCTTGGACACCACCCTAACAAGGGAGAGCGGGATTATTTATATGGATATATAGATAGATAGATAGATAGATAGATAGATAGATAGTAGTAGACAGATAGATAGATAGATAGATAGATAGATAGATAGATAGATAGATAGATGATAGATAAATAGATAGATAGATGTAGATAGATAGATAGATAGATAGATAGATAGATAGATAGATAGACAGAGAGAGAGAGAGAGAGAGAGAGAGAGAGAGAGAGAGAGAGAGAGAGAGGAGAGAGAGAGAGAGAGAGAGAGAGAGAGAGAGAGAGAGAGAGAGAGAGAGAGAGGGAGAGAGAGAGAGAGAGAGAGAGAGAGTCTGGTGTTTTTCTAAATAATAATATTTCCATACACGTGAGAGAATTTCCTATCTGTCATGCTTTTAAGTACTTGAAGATACGAAACCAACCTCTTACAATTAACTTCATCATCAAAACATAATATTGTTTTTGCATAATCGTTACTCAGTCAAATAATTTTCTTTTATATGTTCCAGGCTCCATGAAGCTTACATAGGCACAGAGGACACCTCTGTAGCATTGAGATGATTAAATAATTGTAAATACGTGTTAGAAACAGAGTTCTAGGAATTTTTCACTAGGTTTATTTTCCCCGGGAAGGGCAATGGTATAGGAAAACTGTCTTTGGGCGTATTATAAACAAAAAATTAAGATCCTCATCATACAATACAATTTATGAATAGAAATCCATACTATATATTCTCCGAAATAAATCCGAAATCCGTCAAGTTAACAAGAGAAATGTACGATTCATTTACACCTTTCTCAGGATGTTCTAAAATGCATACGATTATTAATATAGACAAAAAAGTCACATTATAACCCCTGGCATGCGTGTAACCGGCCAAAATATAAATTTCCATTGGGAACAGAGTATCACTCCCTTAAGAAAGAAAATTTTCGCTTTTATCATTTATTGTCATGCGAGGAATTTGAGAATTACATTATTGTTGTAGCCTGTCAGTAATTTCACGTCGTTCTGAAATGGCACTTCCTTCAACTTCATATTTCCTGGATAGAAACCTCTGTATCTCATCACCCTTGAAGAGAAGAAGAAGAAGAAGAAGAAGAAGAAGAAGAAGAAGAAGAAGAAGAAGAAGAAGAAGAAGAAGAAGAAGAAGAAGAAGAAGAAGAAGAAGAAGAAGGAGGAGGAGGAGGAGGAGGAGGAGGAGGAGGAGGAGGAGGAGAAGAAGAAGAAGAAGAAGAAGAAGAAGAAGCAGAAGAAGAAGAAGAAGAAGAAGAAGAAGGAGGAGGAGGAGGAGGAGGAGGAGGAGGAGGAGGAGGCGGAGGAGGAGGAGGAGGAGGAGGAGGAGGAGGAGGAGGAGGAGGAGGAGGAGGAGGAGAAGAAGAAGAAGAAGAAGAAAGAAGAAGAAGAAGAAGAAGAAGAAGAAGAAGAAGAAAGAAGAAGAAGAAGAAGAAGAAGAAGAAGAAGAAGAAGAAGAAGAAGAGAAGGCAGGAGGAGGAGGAGGAGGAGGAGGAGGAGGAGGAGGAGGAGGAGGAGGAGGAGGAGGAGGAGGAGGAGGAGGAGGCAGGAGGAGGAGGAGGGAGGAGAGGAGGAGGAGGAGGAGGAGGAGGAGGAGGAG
Source organism: Halocaridina rubra (assembly GCA_037179515.1). Classification (NCBI taxonomy): domain Eukaryota; kingdom Metazoa; phylum Arthropoda; class Malacostraca; order Decapoda; family Atyidae; genus Halocaridina; species Halocaridina rubra. The sequence goes on from JAXCGZ010002167.1 coordinate 14,681, forward strand.
GAGGAGGAGAGGAGAGGAGAGGAAGAGGAGGAGAGAAGAGGAGAGAGGAGGAGGAGGAGGAGAGAGGAGAAGAAGAAGAAGAAGAAGGAAGAAGAAGAGAAGAAGAAGAAGCAGAAGAAGAAGAAGGCGGCGGCCGAGGCGAGAAGAAGAAGCCGCAGGCGGCGGCGGAGGCCCGAGGCGGCGGAGGAGGCGGACGGAGAGGCAGAGCTTAGCCGCGCCGAAGCAGCAGACGCCGCAGCCGCCGCTCGCCGCCGCCGCGCGCCGACTCCGCCTCCGGCCGCCGCCGGAGCCGCCTCGGCGGCTGCTGCTTCGGCTGTCGTCGCTGCGGCAGGTGCGTTGCGTGCTGGCGGCTGAGCTTCGTCTGCTTCTTCTTCTTCTTCTCGGCTGAGAGCCTGCCTCCGAAGCAGAAGAAGAAGACAGAGAAGCCTCCTCCTCCTCTCCTCCTCCTCCGCCCTCCATCCCCTCAAGTTCCAACCTCACCTCTTAAACAATGGATTTTCTCTATTTGGTGCCTGTCATGCACAACATCACATACCCTTAATATCCTTATGTCTTCTTAATACACATCGTACAATTATTGAACCTCTTGACACAGTAGTCTTCGTGGCTCACCAGCGTAGCCCGTCCGCTACTTGGAGCGTCATGTCGAGGGTTCGCTCCCGTCACGTCTGAGGTTAGCAAGGGCATGCACTCAGGGTAAGGATTACATCTGCCAAAACAAGTCCTTCGCACTGAGGCAACCGTCCTAGCCATGGTAGAAAGCGAGTCCGTGACGTAAACTCCGAACCTGAACGGACTAGAGTAGCTTAGTGGAAATGCGTATGGGTCTCCCACGACTTTCAAGTTAGAACATTGCCCCAAAAGCTTATTTCAGCGCCACTGCCATTTGCAGATTAGACAAAAGAATGGGTTATGGCGCTCCCCTTGTGGCAACTCCTGCAAAATTTATATTCTCCTTGGAAATGGAGGCATTCATCCCCTCCGCTGTCAAAACTTTTTCTCACCCTAATCCTTGGTTTGACCATGCTTGCTCCTTGCCTACTCAGACTCAGGGTTAGGGCATTCTGGTGGTACTAAGAATCTCCATCTGATTTAGCCAGGTATGCTTTTATTGCGGCTAGGAATCGCTGCACTGCTCAAATTTATTTATACAATAAAATTATTACTTCAAGAATGGAAAAGTATCTTTGCAAACAGTAACATTCAGAAGTGACAAACTCCTCAAAGTTCATTAGTCCATTTAATAAAGCATTGCAGATAAATAAGAGCGTAATGATAATTCCACTATCTTTTTTTTTATCCTCAAAATTGAAAAGCCTTCATCGTTTTGTTTGTCTGATATTACAGATTATTATCAACTAGAGTTATTACTTATATATATATATATATATATATATATATATATATATATATATATATATATATATATATATATATATATATATATATATATATATATATATATATATATATCATATATATAGTATATATATATATAGTATATATATATATATATATATATATATATATATATATATATATATATATATATATATATATATACATATATATATATATATATATATATATATATATATATATATATATATATATATATATATATATATATATATATATATATATATATATATAGTTAACTATATATTTATTTATTTAATGAGTGTGACACTGGGACAGACAAAAAACTGCTTTAATCAGGCCCAGGCACTAAGAAAACATTGATACGAAGAAAATATAGAAGGTTAAGGACAAGGCAAGAATAAGGGAATGATACACAATAGGAAATGGACAGGCTGATAGAACGACCGAAGTAATGAAGACCTAGAGATATGGGAGGATAGTCCCTGAGATGACAACGAAACTTGTTGAAGGAAGATAGGTCATAAGAATTAGGAAAGAAAGAAGGAGGAAGAGAAATCTAGAGTCTGGAGGTGGATGGGAAGAAGCAATCACTGCATTGACCAATCCGCTAGATACAAATCTCCACACAGTACTTGTGAGAGGAGATTACTTTTACAAGTGTTACATGGCCTCGGCAGTGGGGGAGGGATGCAATTCGCCATCTCATCAGAACAGCTGTGGAAGTAGTAACTATAGAAAAGAAAAGGAATGATACCTGATGGCAAAGAGAAAGAGAATCAAGATAGAAATAAGTGAATAGTCATTGAAAAGTCTGTTTCCTTTAGATTAAACCCTATCAAGCAGACAAGAATAAGAAGAACCATCCCAGATGTGCACGCAGTATTCTAAGCAGGGATGGATAAGGCCTTTATAGATTTTAAGTAACTGAAAATAGGAAAAGCAATTACAAAAACTAAACAGAACCCAAAATTTATTTAGATGCAGTTTTAGAAATTTGGATTATATGACTCCTCCAAGACAAGTTAGAAGCTCTCTGGATTCCTAATATGTTAGAAGAATTATTACCTAGTTGGTAGTAGTGAGACACGTTGTTCTGCTCAGGCTCAAAACGTTGCAACCAGTTGCTTTTATCTCATAACTTGGTAGTCAAAAACTTTAACCTGATAATAAAAGCAACAAATAATGGAGTTAGGTTGTTGTCCGAGAGTCATAGCAGTTTCTGTATCATATTTTAAAAGTAAAGTACCAGACAGCAACTGACTTCCCATCCATTTTCCATCCACCTCTGAACCCTTGTCGCTTCAGTTCCACCAGAATTCTGTCAGGCTAATGGACAAGGTAATTCTCAGTCTTATGTGAGACCTGAGCTTGAATATGCAACACTCCTTTAGAATCTACACTTAAGAAATTATATAACCGAATTAGAAAAGTTAAAAAAAGTGCTACGAAGCTGATGACAAAAATACGTAATCTCAGTTATGAGGAAAGGCTAAAGGAATTTGACTTACCACCACTCAAAGCCACAAGAAAAAGGGGAAATATGATAACAGTCTCTAAACTTCTTCATCGTTTTATTGAGTGAACATGGAGCGACAATATGACATTTGTGATTGTAGAGCTGGAGGTTATGGCTTGAGGCTTCGTAAGAGAGATTATTTTGCCAAATGTAAGGAAATACTTTTTTTATTGTAAGAATAAGTTATAATGAGAATGTACTGACCGAGGAAGTGGTAATACTTACTGAATTTATATTAAGAAGGGAAGATATAAGTGTTAGTAGGTGAAATAAATGGAACACACTAGGAGGCGAGGAGCTATGAGTCTTGGGTTCTTTCCCGTTAACACAATTAGGTTGATTAGGTTCTATAAGCAAATACTCACACAGACACCCTCACGCCCACAAGAACACACACACACGCACACAGATATATATATAATATATATATATATATATATATATATATATATTATATATATATATATATATATATATATATATATATATATATATATATATATATATATATATATGGAAGGAAAAGCCCATTAAATAAAACAACGAATATATATATATATATATATATATATATATATATATATATATATATATATATATATATATATATATATATATATATATATATATAAAGTACTTATTAATTTCGTGACCTAAGCTGGTCACCTTCTCAGCTTAGCTTAGCTTAGGTCACGAAATTAATAAGTACTTTATATATATATATATTCGTTGTTTTATTTAATGGGCTTTTCCTTCCATTTTAGACTGTATGTTAACAGTTCAGTGTTATTAATATATATATATATATATATATATATATATATATATATATATATATATATATATATATATATATATATATATATATATATATATATATATATATATAATTCAATTATTTCACAATTTATAAAAAAAACTCTAATCTTCTTCTTCTCTCGCTTTTCCCATATCTATATGGGGTCGCGGTTTACTTATCATCCATTTCCACTCTCTCTTGTCCAATGCTTCCTCTCCACTGGGGTCCTTCTTTCTCAAGTCGTCCCGTATACAGTCATCCCATCTTCTTCGTGGTCTCCCTCTCCCTCTCACTCGTTTCACTTGTAGCTCTATCATCCTTCTACCAATCCATTCTTCATCTCTCCTCATACAATGTCCATACCACTGAAGCCTTCTTTCTTGCTTCTTCTTTCCCACTTGTGTCACCTTGGCTGTCCCTCTAATTCTGTCGTCCCTGATCTTATCCCTCCACGTCACACCCAAAATCCATCTAACCATTCTAATCTCTGCCACTTCCATCTTTCTTTCTTGTGTTTTCTTAACAGGCCACGTCTTCGAGCCATATATCATCGCTGGCCTTACCACTGCTCGATATATCATGTCTTCTATTCTTGCACTAACCTTTCTATCACATATCAGTCCAGAGCATTTCCTTCAAGTTTTCCATCCTGCTTGTATCCTCCCACTTATTTCTCTATCCACTTCACCATCTTGCTACTGATTTTAACTCAAGTACCTGAAAGCCTCCACCTTCTTTAACCTCTCCTGTGCCAAGTGCAATTGGCTGTCATCATCTTGTTCTCCCATCTGCATGTATTCTGTTTTGTCCCGGTTTATCTTTAGCCCTCTACTCTCCAACTCGTCCCTCCACTTGTTCAACTTCTCCTCCACTTCCTCTCTGGTCTCCGCCACCAAGACTATGTCGTCGGCAAATAACACAGTCCAAGGGGCCTCCTCCAGTACGTCCCTCACTATCACATCCATGACCAGGTTGAAAAGGTATGGACTCAATGTCGACCCCTGATGTAGTCCATCTGTCACTGGGAACTTGTCCGTCACCTCGGCCGCTGTCCTCACTTGTGTGTATACATCCCTGTACATATCCTGGCACACCCTCACATACTTTTCTGGCACTCCCTTCTCCCGCATGCACCTCCACACTTCCTCCCTTGGTACTCGATCGTAAACTTTTTCCAAGTCAATAAAAACCGGATGTAATTCCTTCCGTTTCTCTCTGTACTTCTCCATTAACTGTCTCAACGCAAAGATGGCATCCGTTGTACTCCTTCCTGGCATAAATCCAAATTGAGCTTCCGTTATTTCCGTACATTCTCTCAGTCTTTTGTCCATTACTCTCTCATATATCTTCACACTATGGCTCATAAGCTTAATCCCTCTATACTTTTCTTAGTCGTGGATGTCCCCTTTCTCTTTGTAAATTGGTACTAGGGTACTTTCTCTCCATTCATTTTGTATTTTTTCACTATCAAAAATATAAAAAAAAACTAATGAAACTCATTATTATTTAAGTTGTCTGATTCTCAGTCATTTGCTTGGCAAATAAAAGTCCTTCTTGGTGTTGTTAAAAGAAGGAAGAATTATGTATTTACACGTGAATATTTTTTTAAGATTATAAGTAATTATTATTATTATTGTCACCCTCATCGTCGCTGTAATTCTGGATGAGTAACATTTTTGAATTCAGTATGAATTCTCATCAGTTAAATTAATCTTCAGATGAAAATACTGATTACAGGAGCTAATCTTTCAAATATATCCAGCATATGACGCGGGCCAAAGGGATTTCTCGTACCCTCTAGCACAGTGAGCTGTAATGGACGAGTGTGAGGGATGTTGCCATGTAACAAAGCAATGGGAGTAGACCAGCTGTGGCTGTCGGGCCTCACGACAGAATATCATTACCCGTCTACCCTGTGGATGACCCAAAGAGGATGGTAGGGGGAAGTATGGCAAATCCGTATCCCCAAGAAACTGAGAGAAGTGATTAAGGTATGCATATTATTTGGTTCGGCCACCCCCTTACAAGGGGGAATGGGGCCACTATATATAAATAGGTAGATAGTTGCCCAGCATCATAATTTTCACAGGCATCATTATCGGATTCAGAAGTTAAATTGAAAAAAAAATATATATGATTTTTAGTAGAAATAAAAAAGTAATTAATACTTCAAAGGCATATCCTGCTATGAAAAGATATTCTCCTCTCGTCTTCTTCTTCTTCTTCTATTTATGTTTAGAAGCGTGAATCATCTAGTTTGATGATCAAGATACAGCAGTCAGATCTGCCCACAAGCGTCTAAAAAAATATAAATTTGAAGTTGCTCTCTTCATTTTCTGCTATAGCTCGCCATTCATTGATTGAGCAGAACTTTATTATAGGAAGCACGTGGCTGAGTCTTGTAGGAGGCAATCTTTTATTTTTTTCTATGAGTGTACACCGCGACAGGCAAAAAACACCCTCATTGGGCCCGGGATTGAAGAAGACATTGATACGAAGAAAAAGTACATGGTTAAGAACAAGGCAGAATTAAGAATGATACCCAATATGAAAAGGACAGGCTGAAAGAATAGTCGAAGCAATGAAGGAAATTAGAAATGGAAGGATGAGGCTTTGAGATGACTATAGATTCGCTCTTAAAAGGAAGATATTTCATAAGATTTAGGAAATATTGAAGGAGAAAGAAAGTTGCAGAGTCTGGAGATGAAGGGTAAGAAGCTGTCACTGCACTGACTAATCCGCGAGCTACATATCTCCACACAATAGCTGTGAGATGAGGCCGCTCGGTGAGTGTAACATGATCTTGGCAATGGGGGAGGAATACAACTCGCCATCTCATCAGATCAACGGTAGATGTAGTAGCGATAAAAAAAAAAAAGAGAGAGAGGAAGGATACCTTATGGCGATGAGATGGGGGATCCAGAGTAGCAGTAAGTGAAGGGTCATTGAAGAATATGAATGCCTTAGATTCAACCCTATCAAGGAGAATTGTAAGAAGAATCACCCCAGATGTGAGAGCAGTATTCTAAGCAGGGATGGATAAAACATTTATAGATTGTAAGTAACTGAGAGGAGGAAAGTAATGACAAAATCGAATCAGAACACCCAGTTTTTTAGTAGCAGGTTAAGACATTTGGATTATGAGACTCCTCCATAACGAGTTAGAGGCTATATGGACTCTTAATGTGTTAATAGAATTAAGAGGGTATATATATCATTATTTTCGAAGACAATAGGACCACAGGAGAAGAAAATAAAAATATAGCCAGAAACTGTGTCTTGGAGGCATTAAATTAACTAAATTTTATTTCCCCACTCAGATACTATCTGTATATCGGAGTTTAAAGTAACATAAAGAGTGATACAAGACTGATTACAAGTGTTAGAAAAAGATTGTAAAGATAAAGCAGAGGAAAAATGAAGAATAGAATCGTCGGTAAAAGCGTGGAGAAGAAAGGAGGATTGGGACTGAAGAAGATCGTTGATGAAGAGAAGGAACAAAGTAGATTAAAGAACAGAGCCCTGTGGAGCGTCACTGGTAACTGGGAATGAGCTAGATGTTTCGCCATCACCAACCACCGATATAAAATATAGAGAAAACTGGAACTCAGAATACCAGACTCCTTTTCTCTTCATGTTCCAAGAAGCGACTAAAAGTGAAAACCTCGATGACGAGGAAAAAGTATTTCAAACGGGTATATCCATTCACCTCGTTGGAAGCAGCTAATCGAGATAGGGAGTGGGGGTTAGTCATTCTTTTTGCCTTACTGGAAAGCAATTGATAAGAGAAGTAGAAGAAAATAGGAAATATTATCAACCTTTTACCGTAATACTTGTGTTACAGTTGCGACAACCGTGGAGGCTCTGAGAATATAGAAATATAAACCAAAAGATGAATTGTCAGTTTGTTGTAAGTCCGACTCCTGTTCGGAAGTAGCATTATATATATATATATATATATATATATATATATATATATATATATATATATATATATATATATATATATATATATATATATATATATATATATATATATATATATATATATATATATATATATATATATATATATATATATATATCTTATATTTGTACGTAAAATGATATTTTGTGTGTATCTGAATGTCGTAGATAAATTTATAATAGAAAAGCGAGTCCAGTGTGAGATCAAACAAAAGAATCTCACTGCAGCTGAAAATTTAGAATAAAAAGAAGTTATATTAGTGATTTGCGCCCACCGTGGCCAGGTGATGACACCTGCTAGATTAATCCATCAGGTCGTTGGTTCGAGACCGGCCACAGTCTGAGGTTAGAAATGGCATGCACTCAGGATAAAGATTACGTAGCCAAAACCAATGTCCTTCGTAAGATTGTACCGTGCTAGCCCTTATTAGAAAAAGGAGTCCGTGACGTAAAACGGGATCATTAGTGATGCTTACTCTGGTGCGCTTTGCTAGCCATTGCTTTAAATTCCTTAAACGGACATTTACGATCAAGAACGTACTTGGAAAGGTCGCGAACCTGGAGGAGTTTAAGCCGAAAACATTAAAAGCAAAAGATCAGATGAAATAATGATATTGAAGGGAAAGAGTCAGATTAATACGATGCAGACAGAATCACACTTTCTAAGCTCAGTGGAGACCGTGCCTTCACCCATGTCTGAGGCCAGTATTAAACCTCTCCAAATTGGCTCGTACTTGTTCTCTTTGCCAGAAGATCTTGGGAATGTGGAGAAGTGGGGAGGTCCCTTTGGCGTCAGTCACTTTGAGAGTGACAGACTGGTCTTGTATCATCATGCTATTGGAATTTGATATGAGCAAAAATTCCCTTCCTGCATTAATTATATATATATATATATATATATATATATATATATATATATATATATATATATATATATATATATATATATATATATATATATATATATATATATATATATTAACCAATTAAGCACATTACATATGTGAAAACATGAATCATTTTTTACCCCGTCCGGTACTCGAACCTAGGACTTAAAATTACTAAGTCAAGGCCCTACCAACTACACACCACAGAAGGATAAAAGGAATCCAACCTTATAGCTTATATCTGCTATACTTAGGAATGAACGCATTCTATCTGAATGCCACTATGTTCATATTACAGATTTCCCAACCTCACTCGTGGCTTCATTTTAGCATTTAATTCAAATCCCAATCTCATTCGGGCCATGAAATAACAAATAAGCACATTACATATGTGAAAACATGAATAATTTTTTACCCCGACCGGGACTTGAACCTAGGACTTATGATTACTAAGTCAAGGCGCTACCACTACACCACAGAAGGTTAAAAGGAATCCAACCTTATAGCTTATATCTGCTATACTTAGGAATGAACGCATTCTATCTGAATGCCACTATGTTCATATTACAGATTCCCCAACCTCACTCGTGGCTTCATTTTCGCATTTAATTCAATTCCCAAGCTCATTCGGGCTATGCAATAACCAGGCCACGGGCTATACAATAATTGGTTATTGTATATCCCGAATGAGATTGGGAATTGAATTGAATGCGAAAATGAAGCCACGAGTGAGGTTGGGGAATCTGTAATATGAACATAGTGGCATTCAGATAGAATGCGTTCATTCCTAAGTATAGCAGATATAAGCTATAAGGTTGGATTCCTTTTAACCTTCTGTGGTGTGTAGTTGGTAGCTACATATATATATATATATATATATATATATATATATATATATATATATATATATATATATATATATATATACATATATATATATATATATATATATATATATATATATATATATATATATATATATATATATATATATATATATATATGAATCATTTTTTTTTACCCCGACCGGGACTCGAACCTAGGACTTATAATTACTAAGTCAAGGAGCTACCAACTACACACCACAGAAGGTTAAAAGGAATCCAACCCTATAGCTTATATCTGCTATACTTAGGAATGAACGCATTCTATCTGAATGCCACTATGTTCATATTACAGATTCCCCAACCTCACTCGTGGCTTCATTTTCGCATTTAATTCAATTCCCAATCTCATTCGGGCTATACAATAACCAGTTATTGTATAGCCCGTGGCCTGGTTATTGCATAGCCCGAATGAGATTGGGAATTGAATTAAATGCGAAAATGAAGCCACGAGTGAGGTTGGGGAATCTGTAATATGAACATAGTGGCATTCAGATAGAATGCGTTCATTCCTAAGTATAGCAGATATAAGCTATAAGGTTGGATTCCTTTTAACCTTCTGTGGTGTGTAGTTGGTAGCTCCTTGACTTAGTAATTATAAGTCATAGGTTCAAGTCCCGGTCGGGGTAAAAAAAAATGATTCATATATATATATATATATATATATATATATATATATATATATATATATATATATATATATATATATATATATATATATATATTGATATATAGATATATAAATACTCGTGCATCAGAGGCAATCTTCTGTGTGCACCATGTAAAAGTTCTTACCATTATCACAAATAGTGGAATTTTTAACAATACGAAGAAATTAAATCATACAATTATTTCACAGAATGTCAAAAATATTATTGATAAAGCAATGCCCAAGACAACTTGTCTTCTGATATATACAAGAAACACTTTAACCCGAAATCTTAAACAGTGTAAACCTAGGATACCATGTTGTTAGTTAGCTAGACACACACAAATGGATATCATAAACGCATCTGACGCGGTTCTGTGAATGGCTAGGATCCCGTAAGGGATCCTAGCCCATACACAGAACCGTGTCAGATGCGTTTATGAAATCCATTTGTGTGTGTCTAGCTAAATAACAATATGGTATCCTAGGTTTACACTGTTTAAGAAATCGGGCCTTTATTTAAAGGTTTAGTTTAATGGTCGTTCGAGAGAGGTTTTCCCAACTAAAAAGATCGAATTGCCTTTCAAACGAGGTATAGTATTAATGCTTCTTGTAACGTAAAAAAAATAATTGCGGTTGGAGGTTAATATTGCCATTGCTAAAAGGTATATGTCAGAGGTATTCCAAAATTAACATTAGACTTCAGTATATTAGGAAGAAATATATCATAACGAATACCTAAAAAGCAAAATATGTTGGTTAACTTAATTCTGAATTATTCCTTCGGTGACTCTTAAGATACAGACAGAGTAGAAGAAAAAATAATATTGCCACGGAGGAGAGATAAAAATCTATGCCAAAAGCAACAAAAAATCTTCAGAATAGGAGAAAATTATAATGATCATCACTAATGCATGAAACGCAAACAGGATTAGATGAGTTAATGCTCTCAATTTATTCTTTTTGGTAACTACATTTAGTTTATTGACATAAAAGAGTGTAATTTTTTTTATGAGTGTGACACCGGGACGGGCAAAGAAAACTGTCCTCATTGGGTCAGGACATCGAGAAATATTTAAGAAAAAGACAGAAAAATAGAGATGGGAAGTGTTGTGACTTGTCAGCTATGAAGGGATAATATGAGATGTGGAACGAAGACGCCCAAAAAAATTCAAAATGTTGGGGAAAAAAAAAATGAGACGGTCACTAGTATAAACTCCAAAAGTATGAGTGACCCTAACTTTGAGAGCATTATCAGTGACTGTACTTAGTTGACGAACAGACTGAATGCTCAGATGAAAAGTGACTGAGAGATGAAATATAAAGAGATGAAATTAAACAAAATATAAGTTGTATGAAGATAAATGAGAAGATAAATTAAAAAATGAGTGGGATATAAAAGAAATTGGAAATGTAAGGAGATAGATAGATAGATAGATAGATAGATAGAGAGAGAGAGAGAGAGAGAGAGAGAGAGAGGAGAGAGAGAGAGAGAGAGAGAGAGTAGAGAGAGAGAGAGAGAGAGAGAGAGAGAGAGAGAGAGAGAGAGAGAGAGAGAGAGAGAGAGAGAGAGAGAGAGAGAGAGAGAGAGAGATGAGATAGATAGATAGATAGATAGATAGATAGATAGATAGATAGATAGATAGATAGATAGATAGATAGATAGATAGATAGATAGATAGAGAGATAATGAGAGTGAGAAGGGCAAGTCTTTTGCTAAGTGAAGTTCAAATACGATAGGCAATAATGCGGCCCTATGACCTTCTGTTTCTTCTTTAAAGCTTAAAAAGGTCAAATGATACCTCTCTCTCTCTCTCTCTCTCTCTCTCTCTCTCTCTCTCTCTCATCTCTCTCTCTCTCTCTCTCTCTCTCTCTCTCTCTATCTATCTATCTATCTATCTATCTATCTATCTATCTATCTATATATATATATATATATATATATATATATATATATATATATATATATATATATATATATATCTTCCTCTATCTCTCTCTCTAAATTAAACAAAATAAGCAGCAAGCACTTTTCCCGTCGGTCTTCTATGTCAACACATTAACAGTTACACGTGAAATTTATTCACAATTACAATAACACTATCATCCACGAAACACTTTTGCAACCATCAAGAGACTCAAACTCGCGTAGTAAGCTGCAGGATCAAATCACCGTACGTGTGTCTGTAATAATCAAATTGTAATTACCTAATTGTGCTTACGGAAAAGAGTCACATGTTCGTAACTTCCCGTCTCCTGATCGGTTCCATTTTGTACTTAGTGATACTTATCATACTCGTCCTTAAAACTATGGATTGAGTTAGCATTAACTACCTCCTCTCTTAGCGAATTCCAACTATCAACTACTCTTACACTGAAAAAGTATTTCCTTACCTCCTGCAAAGAAATTTCTTTGCGCAGTCTCAAACAATGACCTCTAGTTCTAATGCCAGCCATATCAATATATCGCTCCCTATCAACTCTGTTTTTATATTCTATGAAGGAATATAGAAAACGTCACCATATTCTTATATCCATTTCAAGACATTTCCACCTATTCTTGGCATTGTTTAAATCTTCTTAATAAGTCTCCAGAGTGGGGCAGTGTCAAATCTCTTCTGGTAGTCCAGGAATATGCATTCCACCCAGCCCTCTCTTTCCAGTAAGAATCGGTTTACCTCATCATAAAATTCTAATATGTTTGCTACTGTTGATCTACCTTCCCTGAAGCCATGTTGTCTCACTGACAAAAAGTTGAAGGATTCTAAGTGAGGAGAGATGTTTCCTTTGTAGTTTTTCCATAACTTTGCAAACTATGCCGGCCAAGGAAACAAATCTATAGTTTAGAGCCGTATCCCTCCTTCCCTTTTTGAAGATAAGTATCATGTTCGCTTGTTTCCAGCATCTTGGAATCTCCCCTGACTCCAGCTGATATTGAATTAGCGCATTTCTTAAGTACATAGGGGGATATATCATCAGGACCTGTAGCTTTATGGTTATCTAACTCCATTAGTGCTTTGCATACCTCTGTGGCTGAAAGGGTGATGTTCTCTAATACCGGCCCATGAGCTTCTATATCTGCAATATGAGGGGGTGGGGTATTTTTTACTGTAAATGCTGACTGAAACTCCTTGTTCAGTTCTTTGCAGATCACTTCATCCGTCTCAGTGATGCTTCCATCCGCTCTCTTAAGCTTTAAAACCTGTTCTTTTACCCTCTGTTTCCTCTGATAAAGCTGTGGAAAAGCTTGTGATTTTCTTTAGCCTTTCTGGTGATATCCCTTTCATATTCTCTCTGCCTCTCATCTTTTACTTAGGTAATCATTTCTTGATCTTTTATAAGCCTGCCAGGCATATATGTTTTTTGTCTTCTTCCTTTTTCAGCATTTGTCTCTCCACTCCTTAGCTCTCTTACACTCGTTATTGAACCATTTCTCTCTGGCGTAAATTACTCCTATTTTGGTGACAGGTTTGCAGCAATCTACTATCTTCTCATATTCCTAACAAAAGATGTCGTACATTTCTTGTACAAATTCGTTGTTAAATAAGGTTCTCCAGTCAATAACTGCAAAAAGCTCATTCATTTTGATGTAATCTCCTTTCAGATAGTTCCTCCTCATGTCATCAGTGCCTCTACTTTCAGGCAGAATATCTTCAATGATATACTCCATCAACAACATACAGTGGTCACTCTTTCCAATTGGTGGCTCATGCTCAATTTTTTCACTATCCAACACATTATCTGTGAATACTAGATCAATTAGCGATGTCTCATCCCCACCCCTGACCCTCGTTGGTTCCAGTACATGTTGGTATAGGAAATTCCCTTGTATGCAATCTAGGAATCTTGCCCCAAATGAGTCCTCACCACTGTGTGGGTTAAGATTTATCCAGTCTATTTCTCTACGATTAAAATCTCCCATAATCAATATTCTACATTTACTCTCCCGTGCAATGTTACCAACTGAGTTTATGACTTCAGTAGTTCCTGTATTACTTTCGAAACTTCTAGCCTATGTTGGTTCCTTGGTGGGTTATATACAACAGTTATTATAATGCTCTCCAACCCAATATTTATGCAAGCAACAAGAAATTCCTTGAACTTAATTTCTATAGCAAAGTTTGTTCCTTCAACCTGAAACCTTTCACTTATGAGAAGTACTATCCCTCCACCAGTCCTCTCAGATCTTTTAACCCATGATATTCTGAAATCCTTAAGAAGCACTGTGACACTGTCTATGTCTTCACTTACCCTAGTCTCTGTAACCGCTACTATATATGCCTTACTGTCGTGAATCCTATTTTTTAATTCTACTGCCTTACCAGCTATTCCATCAGTATTTGTGTGTGTGTATATATATATATATATATATATATATATATATATATATATATATATATATATATATATATATATATATATATATATATATATGGAATGAACGCATTCTATCCAAATGCCACTATAAGTTATAAGGTTGGATTCCTTATAACCTTCTGTGGTGTTTGTAGTGCCTTGACTTAGTAATTATAAGTCCTAGGTTCAAGTCCCGATCGGTGTAAAAAATGATTCATGTTTTCACATATGTAATGTGCTTATTTGGTTACTGCATAGCCCGAATGAGATTGGGAATTGAATTAAATGCAAAAATGAAGCCACGAATGAGGTAAGGGAATCTGTAATATATATATATATATATATATATATATATATATATATATATATATATATATATATATATATATATATGATTCTATTTCACGAGAAGCACATGAATAATTTGAATATGTAAATGGCTACGTAAAGAAACTGAAAGAAATATTTGAATCCTTAACGTTTTCATGTTTATCATTTATCTTCAGAAGTATCTGAGTTGTACAAATGAATGAGGCGATATAAATACATACAGAAACCAGGTGAAACAAATGGGAATTAGCAACCCATCATCGGAAGTTGAGTATAAAAGCAGTGCTGACATATGTTATACTAGATTATTGGGGGGCAAATACCAAATAAATAAGGTATGGTCAATGGTCGGAAGAATGGTGTCACATTACTGTATTATTAAGATGAATTTTGGTGGAGGGTGAAATTTTGAGAAATCAGTGCTTTCTTTTATGTCTTTCTATATAAAGTCCAGAATTAAATAATCCTCGTTAACTATTTAACTGCATTTCAGATAACGAAAATACACATGGTCTTTTTAGAGCTCTTTATAGCAATAAAATATATATTT
>JAXCGZ010002167.1:35000-62500 GCA_037179515.1 Halocaridina rubra
CATGATATATCTCCTTATGTACTTAAGAAATGCGCTAAATCAATATCAGCGACACTATGTATCCTATATGAAAAGTCGCTGGAATCAGGGGAGATTCCAAGATGCTGGAAACAAGCGAACGTGGCATCTATCTTCAAAAAGGGAAGGCGGGATACAGCTCTAAACTATAGACCTGTTTCCTTGACCAGCATAGTTTGTAATGTTCGAGATACTACGAAGAATACACATATTTATTCCCTTGGAATCCTTCAACATTTTGCCAGTGAGACAACATGGCTTCAAAGAAGGTAGATCAGCTGTAAAAAGTTTATTAGAATTTTGTGATGAGGTAAGCTGCATCTTACAGGAAAGAAAGGACTGGGCGGATTGCATATTCCTAGACTTCCTGAAGGCACTGATACGGTCCCATACGGGAAACTTATTAACAATCTGAAAGCAATGACGAGAATAGGTGGAAATGTTTTGGAATGAAAAAAAAAACTTACTTAGAAGGACGGGAACAGAGGGTTAGAATAAGACACCCAGTGTTTGAATGAAGAAGAGTTAGTAGTGGCGTTTCACAGGGTTCAGCTTTAGGGTCACTTTTGTTCCTTGTATATGTAAATGACCTACCAGAGTCTGCAATTTCTTTCATAAATATATTTGCAGATGATGCAAATATTGTGAAGAGAGTAAGAAACGAGAACAATGGTAGAGAATTTCAGGAAGACCTAAATAGTCTACATGAGTGGTCAGAAAAGTGTAAGATAATGAGGATGGGTACAAGTGCAAGAAGGCCCAATCTTGACTACTCAATAGCAGGAGCAGAACTTCAAGAGACAGAGAATGAGAGAGATCTAGGAATTAACAGACTGGCAGATTTGTCTCTGAAATGCATATAAATGACATAGTAAGGGCAGCATATACTTTCTTAGCAAATGTAAGGGTAGCCTTCAGACACATGCATAAGGAAATGTTCAGAAATATTCATGTAACCTATGTGAGGCCAAAGCTTGAAAATGCAGCCCGCTTTTGAAATCCACACTTAAAAAAACACACACACATAGTTAAGGAAAATGTTCAATGACATGCCACGAAACTGGTGCCAGAAATACGCAATCTCAATTATGATGAGAGGATGAGGGAATTAGACTTATTATCAGTCGATGCTAGAAGACTGAGGGGAATATTGAGACGGTTTTTTAATTCCTTCATGGTTATGACAGAGTGGATAGGGAGGAATATATTGATATGGCTGGCACTAGAACTAGAGGTCATAGTTTGAAGCTTCATAAGAAAACTTCTCTGCAGGATGTAAGGAAGTACTTTTTTAGTGTAAGAGTAGTTTATGACTGGAATTCGCTAGGCGAGGAGGTAGTTAATGCTAACTCAATCCATAGTTTTAAGGTCAAGTATGATAAGTATCAGTAAGTACAAAAATGGAACCGACCAGAGGAAGGAAAGTTAAGAGCATGGGGCTCTTTCCCGTAAGCACAATTAGGTAATTACAATAAAGTAATTACACTGACACACACATATACATTCCCTGACACACAAACATACATACACACTGAAACACACACATGCTGGCACACTTTGCACACACTGACACACACACACACACACACACACACACACACACACACACACACACACACACACACACACACACATACCCATATACATACTTCGATATGGTTAGCTAGAGGTACTATTTTGAAACTTAACATAAAAGCTTCTTTGCAGGATGGAAGGAAGTACTTTTTTTCAGTGTGAGAATAGTTATTCATTAAAATTCGCTAAGTGAAGAAACAGTAAATACTAAAGGCATTTAACTTATAGGAATAGATACGATAAGTATTAGGGAGTAAAAAATGGAACAGACTACGTGATGGAGAATTACGTGCATAGGACTATTCCGTGAGCACAATTAGGTAAATAAAATTAAGTGAATACTCTCTCTCTCTCTCTCTCTCTCTCTCTCTCTCTCTCTCTCTCTCTCTATATATATATATATATATATATATATATATATATATATATATATATATATATATATATATATATATATATATATATATATATATATATATATATATATATATCTGACACCAAATAATTTTGTTCTCTGTCTCCCTTAGGGTTTTGAAAGACATTTTTACGAGACACTCTGTAATGTTCCGTACATATAGTTGCAGTACTCATTACATTATTTATTACGTAAGTACCAGTGTACATACCACATGCACCACGTTTTCATTTCTGAACATTAAATCACTAAAATCGTAGAGTAAGTAAATCATCTTTACATGTCCTTTCACCTCAGTATATATCAAGCTGTTGACTAGTAAATAATATCTACATGTCCTTTCACCTTAGTATAAATCAAGCTGTTGTCTAGTAAATAATCTCTACATGTCCTTTCATTTCAGTATAAATCAAGCTGTTAACTAATCTTTATATGTCCTTTCACCTCAGTATAAATCAAGCTGTTAAATAACCTCTACATGTCCTTTCACCTCAGTATAAATCAAGCTGTTAAATAATCTTTACTTGTCCTTTCACCTCAGTATAAATCAAGCTGTTAAATAACCTCTACATGTCTTTTCACCTCAGTATAAATCAAGCTGTTGACTAGGCACTCAGCCTCTTTATTGGCACCTCTTGTTACGGTAAACAGCTTAGCCATTATCACACGCTATTGTCAGCAAACATTAAACAGTGCCACCGCAAATGATATCACTAAGTCCTTTTGCAAATATACTTCAACCATGGAGTATGACCTCTTTTGACCTCTTTTCAACTGCAATTTCTGTCCTTAACCAACCAGAAGTATCGCTATAACTATCCATCCATTGAATCTCATGAGGTCAGTTATTACCCATTCCTTTTAATCTCTTGTACCAAAGAGGTTCTTGCTAAGAGGTGTTATACGAGAATCCATAAGGACATGCTTGAAGGACAACTTGATTTTTAGTTAAATTTTGAGTTGCTATACCGCGAAAGATGAGACATCAGCTTTAGAGTCAACGGAAATGTGATTGATTTAACGTCACGGACTCCCTATTTCTACTAAGGGAAAGGTCGGTGCCTTCTTGCTAAGGAATTTGGTTTCGGCAGGTGTGATCGTTGCCCTAAGTAAACCTTAGACCGTGGCGGGCCGCTAACCCGACCTGACGCCTCAATGTCAAGGCGGCCACTTAAACGAAAAAATTCTGCACATATATGACACAGCTTTTACTGCATAACATTATTTTTAAATCTTCTTCTTCTTCTTCTTCTTCTTCTTCTTCTTCTTCTTCTTCTTCTTCTTCTTCTTCTTCTTCTTCTTCTTCTTCTTCTTCTTCTTCTTCTTCTTCTTCTTCTTCTTCTTCTTCTTCTTCTTCTTCTTCTTCTTCTTCTTCTTCTTCTTCTTCTTCTTCTTCTTCTTCTTCTTCTTCTTCTTCTTCGTCTCCATTTGCACTTTTTTTACTGCTTTATTCTATCTTCTATTTTGTAACTCAAAGATTTCTTGTCATAAAGATATTTGGGAGACAGCTGTGCTCTTAGAGGAAGTACTTAACAATAGCTACTTAACCTGCAGCAATGAAGCAAGATTTGCAGTCTAGTTTACTTTATTAATGCAGAGAGAGAGAGAGAGAGAGAGAGAGAGAGAGAGAGAGAGAGAGAGAGAGAGAGAGAGAGAGAGAGAGAGAGAGAGAGAGAGAGAGAGAGAGAGAGAGAGAGAGAGAGAGAGAGAGAGAGAGAGAGAGAGAGAGCAAACAATTTCATAAGAGTAAGAAAAACATTTATCTGACTTGTAAAATGCCTTTAGCTTATAAGATTTAAAGTAGCTTAATCTTACATATACTTCACTCACGATTTTATATGTAACTGATAGAAAAAAAATTTCTTCATTAGACATTAGGGAAGAAAAGGGACATGATTGTAGAGTGAAATAATAAAAACATTAAGAAAGATTTGCTACATTGTGATGCAACATTAGCATAAATATCAAAGTTTTCAGTAACTTTAGAATAACATCAAACATTTTAAAAACATTTACTACAGTAAGGTTGTCCAAGAACATGATGGTTTTTTTTTCTACTCTATCAAAGCCGTATGTGGTTTTGAAAGCTGCTCTTAACTGATTTCACACTCCCCTCGTTTCTAGCAGAGGTAAATCAAGTTCTTTAAGCCCCTCTTCAAAATGGTCGATTCGGATAAAGAGTTGTTTACATTTCGAGACCTTGTTTGATCCTGTAAGCTGCAGTCACGTTATATCACACTCTGACTGCTTCTTTTCAGAAAGATTAGTGACATTTTTCTATATTATCAAAATTTTATCACGAGGCTTCATATTAATGTGGAATCCACAGGAAAATATGATTTTTTTTTATGAGTGTGACACCGGGACAGGCAATAACTGCCCTCATCAATAAAGGCCCGGGTAAGAGAAAATACCAAGACGAAGGAAAAGAAAAAGGTTAATGTCACACAAAGGAAAACATACATACATACATATACCTTGGCTGTTTCCCCCTTTAATTGGGGGGTAGCCGACATCAAGAAAGGAAAACAAATAGGGGGATTACTTTGCTCTATGGGCAATGACGACGGAGCTAGCGACCGTTCAGATGGCACTGCTAGAGTGCCACAGCCCATCCTCCCGGCTCTTCCACAACCTGTGTCGCTTCACAACTGCCAGCTCCTCCTACTGCCCCTACCACAGGGCTATCTCTGTAAGATGCAGCCCCGTGGTAACAGCAGATGCCCATCAGAGCTGCGTCACAATCGCTCGCCACTCATTCCTATTCCTAGCACGCTCGCTTGCTTCCCTCACATCCATCCTCCTATCATTCAGGGCTCTCCTTACTCCATCCATCCATCCAAACCTAGGCATTTCTCCCATCAACTTTCGCATTCATCACCTTTTTCAGCAGCCTTTCATCATCCATCCTTTCCACATGGCCAAACCATCTCAGAACATTCATATCTACTCTGGCTGCAATTTCTCTCCTCACACCCGTTCTTGCTCTCACCACTTCATTCCTAACCCTATCCAATCGAGATACACCAATCATACTCCTCAGGCATTTCATCTCAAACACATTTAGTTTCCGTCCCTCACTTACTTTCATACCCCATAACTCTGATCCATACATCACAGTTGGCACAACCACTATCTCATACAAAACTTTCTTAACATTCATTTCCAACCCTCTATTCTTCATCGCTCCTTTCAATGCACCCAACACTTTACATACTTCATTCACTCTGTGACACACATCTGCTTCCACTCCACCATTTGCAGCTATAACTGAGCCTAAATACTTAAACTGATTAACCTCCTCAAGCGTCTCTCCATTCAACATAACATTCAATCCAGAGCAATCCTCATTTCTTGTACACCTCATAACCTTACTCTTTCCCACATTCACTCGCAGCTTCCTTCTCTCACACACCATTCCAAATTCTGACACTAACTGACACAGCTTTTCCTCTGAATCTGCCACCACCACAGTATCATCTGCAAACAGCAACTGATTCAGCTCCCACTCGTTATCATCCCCACCTACCATTCTCAAACCTCGACCATGCACTCGCTCATTCGCCTCTCTTACAACTCAATCAATATACAAATTGAACAGCCATGGTGACATCTCAGTCCCACACTCACTGGAAACCACTCACTCACTTCATTCCCTACCCTAACACAAGCTCTACTACCCTCATACAAACTCTTCACTGTATGCAACAATTTACCATTGATTCCATATAATCTCAAAACATTCCACATAGCCTCTCTATCAACTCTATCATATGCTTTCTCCAGATCCAAAAATGCAAAATACACATCCTTACCCTTTGCTAAATATTTCTCACATAACTGCCTAACTATAAAAATCTGATCTATACAACCTCTACCTCTCCTAAAACCACTCTGCACTTCCGCAATCACATATTCTGTCTTATCCCTAATCCTATTAACCAGTATCCTACCATACACTTTTCCTACCACACTCAACAAAATTATACCCCTAAAATTACTGCATTCATACATATCTCCCTTACCTTTGTATAGGGGCACTATACAGGCAATCACCCAATCCACTGGCACCAATGACAACATAAAGCATATATTAAACACTCTCACTAACCATTCCAATGCAGTCACACTCCCTTCTTTCAACATCTCCGCTCTCACACCATCCATTCCAGGTGCTTTACCTGCTTTCGATTCATACAATGCCCTTTTCACCTCCTCTCTTGTAATCTCTCTCTCATTTTCATCTCCCATTACTGGCCCTTGAACCCCTCCCACTGCCACTATAGCTGCCTCTCTATCTTCCTCAACATTCAGCAAGCACTCAAAATATTCTGCCCATCTTTTCCTTGCATCGTTCCCTCTTAACATTCGTCCATTCACATCTTTCACTGTCTCTTCCAACCTCGATCCACCCTTCCTTGCTCTCTTCACTTCTTTCCAAAACTTCTTTTTATTCTCCTCATATGACCTACTAAAATCCTGTCCCCACCTAACATTTGCCAACCTCTTCTCTTTCTCTACCTTCCGCTTGGTTTCCACATTTTTCTCCCTATATCTTTCATACTTCTCCCTACTTTTACACTGCAGCCATTCCTCAAAAGCCCTCTCTTTCTCTTCCACCTTCATTTTCACCCCTTCATTCCACCACTCGCTGCCCCTCCTCATGCCACCTCCAACAAACCTCTTTCCAGACACATCACTTGCATGTCCCACAAAACATTCTTTCATCAACCCCCATTCCTCCCCTAACTCCCCAACTTCTCTTTCTTTCACCCTGTCATATGCCACTCTCAACCTGTCCTGATATTCCTGTCTCTTCTCTGGCTTTTTCAACTCTTCCACCTTCACTATTTCTCTTCTACATCCCCCCACACTATTTCCCCACTCTTTTGCTACTACCACTTTTGCTTCAACCAAACAATGATCAGACATCCCAGCAGCCACACCCCTGAATGCATGTACATCTTTCACTCTACCAATCATGCTCTTTGCTACCAACACATAATCCATCAATGCTCTTTCTTTCACTCTTCCATTTGCCACTCTCATCCATGTATACTTATTTATTAACTTCTTAAATAAACTATTACCTATCACCAACTCTTGCTCCACACACATATCTAACAGTCTCTCGCCACTCTCATTCCCACCTGGTATCCCATACTTTCCTACAACACCTTCTATCTCTCCATCACCCACTCTGGCATTCAAGTCACCCAACACAACTACATAGTTCCTTCTACTCAGACCATCCACACATCTAGTTAACTCATTCCAGAATTCATCCCGCTCTTCCTCACTTCTCTCACTTCCTGGCCCATACGCACTAACAAAAGCCCAACATTCCCTTCCTATCCTAGCCCTCACCCACATCAGCCTAGCTGACACTTCTTTCCTTCTTTCCATTCCACTACCTGATTTACCATCCATTCACTCAGCAATAATGCCACACCTTCTCTCGCTCTCCCATTACGACAGACAGAAAAAACAATCAAAGTACAGAGGACCCAGAGATATGGAGGACTAGGCCCTGAGATGACGATAGATCTGCTTTTTGAAGGATGACAGGTCATAAGAATTAGGAAAGACAGAAGGAGGAAGAGAGTTCCAGAGTCTGGAGGTAGATGGGAAGAAGCAGACTCTGCACCGACCAACCCATGAGCTACAAATCTCCACACAGTACCTGTGAGATGAGGTCGCTTGGCGAGTGTTACGCGGCCTCGGCAGTGGGAGAGGGATGCAACTCGCCAACTCATCACAGCAGCGATGGAAGTAGTAGCAATAGAAAGAGAAAGGGAAGATACCTTACGGCGAAGAGAGAGAGAATCCAGATTCGAAGTAAGAGAAGGATCATTAATGAGTATTGTCTTTAAGTCAACCTTATCAAAGAGATAAGTTTAAGAAGAAGCACCCCAGATATGTGAGCAGTATTCTAAGCAGGGACGGATAAGGCCTTTATAAAATTTAAGTAACTGAAAAGAGGAAAAGTAATGACGAAAACGAAACAAAACCTCCAATATTTTGGATGAAGTTTTAGAAATTTGGATTATGTGATTCCTCCAAGACAAGTTAGAGGCTATATGGATTCTTAATATGTTGACCTATATAAATATCATATATATCCCTAACCAGTATTAAATGTTTATGTATGTTTTTTTAATAAGTATGACACTAGAGCAGACAAAAGACTTGCCCTCATTGGGCCCGAGCACCAAGAAAACATTGAGACTAGGAAAAAGTGGAAGCTTAAGAACAATGCATAAATATAAGAATAATACAGAATAGTCAGTAATATAGAGCTAGAACTATGGCAGGATTAAGCCCTAAGATGACGATAGACCAGCTTTTGGAAGGGAGATAGGTCATAGGAGTTAAGAAAGACTGAAGGAGGACAAGGGCTTCAAAGCCTGGAAGTGAGAGGGAAGAAGCAGTCACTACTGCGACCATTCCGCGAGATACATATTTCCACACAGTACCTTTGAAACGAGACCGGTTGGCGAGTGTTACATTACCTCGACAGCTGGAGGAGGGATGCAACTCTCACTATCATCACAGTTGATTTTGAATATCATAAACAATTCTGTACAAAAAACTGGGCATTTGCCCACTTCCAAATGAACAGATGGCTGTTGGAGGTTATAATGGCTCTTTTAGGCTTAAAGCTGATGTAGAGCTAAGGATTATTCTACAATCTAAAACTCTGTAGCTGTACTTTGGCATAGATGGCTCTCTCTGGCACTTAGAAGTCATAGTTCGAATATTCGAAAGAAATTCTCTTTGCATGATGTACAGAAGTACGTTTTTTATCGTAAGAATAATTCATTTTGGGAGTTGCTAAACGAAGAGAGAGTAAAAATGCGAAATGCAATGATAGTGTTAAAGAAATATCTAAAAATCGTTATTAAAAAAAAAAAAAACAGGAGACGGGGAGATACGAGATAGCTTTTTCCTGTGAGTACAATGAGGGATATACAATTAGGTAAATATACACATAGGTGTATAAGGTTATGACTGGGAAAGTGACAGAAGGATAATATATTAATATAAATGTCAATCACTTCTCTTCATAAATAACTTTGAAATTTAGTGATATATTCTGGTAATCTCTAAATTCTTCAGTATGTCACTATATTAGTGGTATTCTTTAATTAAATATATGCAGTCACGATAATATATATATATATATATATATATATATATATATATATATATATATATATATATATATATATATATATATGTATATATATATATATATATATATATATATATATATATATATATATATATATATATATATATAACATTTATCTTTTAAATACGCGTGAATTTCATCATCCTAGCTCTCCTTAGTTTAGGAATTTGTAACTCTAAAAAGAGACAATATTATGTCTCTGGGTTTGCTATCCTATTTCTTAATCTGTTTGCATCATTCCCGGCAGTTCGTCTTAGAAACCATCGTTGTAGAGGTTATCTTACAAGAAAGCAAAACTGTTTTAATGATACAAGTACAGAACAAGAGGAAAGCAACAGTTTTCCAGAATCACAAATCCAGCATGGAGACATTTTTATACAAATAATATTTTTTTCAAGATATGCCGATGAATTTATCATGGAAGCAAACCCAGAGACATAACACTGTCTCTTGTTAAAGTCACAAAATCCTATCCTAAGGAGAACTATCTTATATATATATATATATATATATATATATATATATATATATATATATATATATATATATATATATATATATATATATATATATATATATATATATATATATATATAAGTATTTATATATATATATATATATATATATATATATATATATATATATATATATATATATATATATATATATATACATATATATATATATATATATATATATATATATATATATATATATATATATATATATATAAATAAGTGCAAACTGCTAGAATACAGCACTAAATAGTAAGGAAGCCCATCAGTGAAACAAAACTTATAAAACAATGCTATATTTCGAATCCTAACTGGATCCCTTGAGAAGGGATCCAGTTAGGATCCGAAATATAGCATTGTTTTATAAGTTTTGTTTCACTGATGGGCTTCCTTACTATATATATATATATATATATATATATATATATATATATATATATATATATATATATATATATATATATATATATATATATATATAGATATATATATATATATATATATATATATATATATATATATATATATATATATATATATATATATATATATATATATATATATATATATATATATATATATATATATATATATATATATATATATATATATATATATATATATATATATATATATATATATATATATATATATATATATATATATATATATATATATATATATATATATATATATATATATATATATATATACATATATATATATATATATATATATATATATATATATATATATATATATATATATATATATATATATACATATATATATATATATATATATATATATATATATATATATATATATATATATATATATATATGTATATATATATATATATATATATATATATATATATATATATATATATATATATATATATATATATATATATATATATATATATATATATATATATATATATATATATATATATCCGTATCGTTATCAGCTATTTTTAGGGAATCTTTATCATGTTTTTTTAAATATCTTATAATGAAATATGCGAAAAAATGTTTTATTTTAATTGTCCATATTTCTAATTCATCTTCAATAACTGATGAAATTTTATATGAAAAATACATGTTTTAAGTTATCGTAATTATTATTATTATTCTTATTATTATTATTATTATTATTATTATTATTATTATTATTATTATTATTATTATTATTATTATTATTATTATTATTGTTATTGTTGTTATTATTATTATTATTATTATTATTATTATTATTATTATTATTATTATTATTATTATTATTATTATTATTGTTATTATTATTATTATTATTATTATTATTATTATTATTATTATTATTATTGTTGTTGTTGTTGTTGTTGTTGTTGTTATTGTTATTATTATTATTGTTATTATTATTATTATTATTATTATTATTATTATTATTATTATTATTATTATTATTATTATTATCATTATTATTATTATTATTTAAAGCAGCAATAAAAATCATATAAAGTATCAGCTTCATTTCAATAATTGCTGACTCATTTCTATCCTTATTCATCAGTTATCAGTTATGTTCAATAAAAAAAAAATGCAAAATAAACACTGATGTATTTATCTGCATACACACACACACACACACACACACATACGCATTTTGAAAAGTCTCTGCAACGAATTTCATTCTTTGTATATGTGTTTCATTTTATTTATTTATTTATTTATTTATATATCTATTTATTTATTTATTACTTCCTACACCATTTGTCGTTGGGGATGAAACTCACCCAAAATTAAAAAAAAATAAAAAAAAGCTACATTTTTTTGTTATTCACATTTGCAGCGTCAGCTCAACTGATGAGATTAAAAATCATCTTTTCTTACTTAAAAAGTCATTTAATTAGTATTTCGGATGATTCGTATATAACATCACAGAACAGCAGAGAAAGATGATTCGTATATAACATCACAGAATATCAGAGAGAGATGATTTGTATATAACATCACTTCATAGCAGAGAAAGATGATTCGTATATAGCATCACAGAATAGCAGAGAGAGATGATTCGTATATAACATCACAGAACAGCAGAGAAAAATGATTCGTATATAACATCACAGGATAGCAGAGAGAGATGATTCGTATATAACATCACAGAATAGCAGAGAGAGATGATTCGTATATAACATCACAGAATAGCAGAGAGAGATGATTCGTATATAACATCACAGAACAGCAGAGAAAAGTGATTCATATATAACATCACAGGATAGCAGAGAGAGATGATTCGTATATAACATCACAGAATAGCAGAGAGAGATGATTCGTATATAACATCATAGAACAGCAGAGAGAGATGATTCGTATATAACATCATAGGACAGCAGAGAAAGATGATTCGTATATAACATCACAGAATATCAGAGAGAGATGATTCGTATATAACATCACAGAAAAGTAGAGAGAGATGATTCGTATATAACATCACAGAACAGCAGAGAGAGATGATTCGTATATAACATCACAGAAAAGCAGAGAGAGATGATTCGTATATAACATCACAGAACAGCAGAGAGAGATGATTCGTATATAACATCACAGAAAAGCAGAGAGAGATGATTCGTATATAACATCACAGAACAGCAGAGAGAGATGATTCGTATATAACATCACAGAATAGCAGAGAGAGATGATTCGTATATAACATCACAGAACAGCAGAGAGAGATGATTCGTATATAACATCACAGAATAGCAGAGAGAGATGATTCATATATAACATGACAGAATAGCAGAGAGAGATGATTCGTATATAACATCACAGAACAGCAGAGAGAGATGATTCGTATATAACATCACAGAACTGCAGAGAAAGATGATTCATATATCATCACAGAACAGCAGAGAACATCACTGAACGTAATAATGAAATCTTAGGATATTTATGCATAGTTCGCTGTTATAGAGGATTACTTTGGAACAAATGTTCAAAAGAAAAAAGTAAACGAACAAATGTGCAATGTTATATTATAACAGAGAGAGAGAGAGAGAGAGAGAGAGAGAGAGAGAGAGAGAGAGAGAGAGAGAGAGAGAGAGAGAGAGAGAGAGATAGAGAGAGAGAGAGAGAGAGAGAGAGAGAGAGAGAGAGAGAGAGAGAGAATTAAACACCATAACACTGAGGCAACAGGTAGATCTACTGTAGCTCTCTGACGGGAAAAAGAGAGCGAGCGAGAGAGAGAGAGAGAGAGAGAGAGAGAGAGAGAGAGAGAGAGAGAGAGAGGAGAGAGAGAGAGAGAGAGAGAGAGAGAGAGAGAGAGTAGAATATTTATTTCATGATGGAAAGGGGCTGCATACCACAAGAAAGACTAGGATATAATAGATATGAAAATCACATAATTTCTTTTTACGTATAATTGACTTCAGATGAATAGCCATTATTGATGCGTAGAGAGAGAGAGAGAGAGAGAGAGAGAGAGAGAGAGAGAGAGAGAGAGAGAGAGAGTGAGAGAGAGAGAGAGAGAGAGAGAGAGAGAGAAAGAGAGAGAGAGAGAGTACATTAATACTGTACATTACCTTTTTTGTCGTAATTATGATGCAGTTTCAACTTCACTCAGCAACTGGGGCCAAAAGGAGAATCTCTGAAGAATGGTGAAGAGATGGGTCCTTGGTGGAAGCAGGTTTGAAGAGGCCCCACCTGCAGGTGAAGACGGCCCGCCCAAGCTACAGGTGTAAAGTGGGATAGAATATGAAAAAGATAAAAAAAAAAAAGTGCCTCAGGAATTATCTTA
The DNA here is from genome assembly GCA_037179515.1 of Halocaridina rubra. Taxonomy (NCBI): domain Eukaryota; kingdom Metazoa; phylum Arthropoda; class Malacostraca; order Decapoda; family Atyidae; genus Halocaridina; species Halocaridina rubra. The sequence goes on from JAXCGZ010002167.1 coordinate 48,496, forward strand.
AATACCGAATTCCCATTATTTGTACCATGATAGTTCCTTCAACTGTGCGAATTGCGAGAGTTGAAACTGCATGAGCTTGATGCGTGTGACCCAGTAGGTCATATGAGGTCACGGATGAAGAATCTTTATGGGGTCGTTTCATCCTGGCAGCAGTGCCATCTCAGCGATAAGAGGTGCCATCGCCTCGTCCCCCATCGCCTCCGCTAATGCCCAGCATCAATAGCGATAACAGCAGCAGCAGCAGAAGTAGTAGTAGTAACAGCAGCGACAGTAGTAGCAAATAACAGCAGCTAAAAAAAAAAAGTAATTACGAGAGCAGCAGACACTTGTTTAAGACACGGAGAGGATGATTACAGTGGCCCTTCGGACGGAAGTAGTTTGATGTGGGTAAGGTCTATTAAGGGATTATGCGGGCGTGTTCGAGAGACGGGGAACTAAGAGTCTTTTTTTACGGAAGAGCGAGAGCGGCGTGCGTCCTCACAAGGGTGAAGGGCGCCACTGACGGATCGATGAGGGGACCTGTAGCCGCGCTGATCAACAGGTGGGGCTTCCACCTGCCAGGTGCACACTGATCCTACACACCATTTTTGCACCTTCATTTGTCTCCTGTTTACACAACAAACTCTCTCTCTCTCTCTTTCTCAGTTCTTCACGGTCATGAAGAGAAGATTAATACGTTCGTTGAAACGCTTCGGTTGTCTGCCGAAGGATTTTTTTCCCAAAAGAACTTGGAAGAGGAACATCGACGCTTGGCAACAGACCCTGCGACAGGTGCGCGCAGAGAATCTCCTCTCTCGTCAACCCCATGGAAAGTTTCCCCTCCAATCTTGAAATAATGATACGATATTTATTCTTTCCCTTTCATTTCCAGTCAATTCTGTCTAGGATTTTCCAGTCAGGAGAGATAAGGAAGGTCAAGTATTCGCCTGAAGGAAGAAGAAGAAGAAAATAATGTCAGAGAACTCAAAGGATTAGTGAAATAACCAATTCCCTGTAATCTGCCACCCCAAGGGGAGCTCCCCCCTACCCTCTCTCTCTCTCTCTCTCTCTCTCTCTCTCTCTCTCTCTCTCTCTCTCTCTCTCTCTCTCTCTCTCTCTCTCTCTCTCTCTCTCTCTCTCTCTCTCTACTTCGTCTTTACTCCTCTGTATGTAAGTGTGTTTCTAATACACTCACTTTCACCCCTCCCCCCTCTCTATCGCTCTCTACGGCTGCTGAGATTAAGACCGTAAATGTTACAATGTATTTTATTTGTCACTGCGACTAGAAATTCTTAAAATCAAACTGTGGAAATGGATTTTCAATTTATAGCTCTTGCTGAATTATTAGTAAACTCGGTTAGGTGAGGTACAGCTTAAACCAACCTGCAATCTGTCAACTGTACACATCTAAAGACTAATTTTGGTTATATGGTTTGTATATATGGTTTATAGCTTGGTTGATGATCGTGAGGTATAATGCCGGTCAGAACTCGTAGGACAGAAAATATCCGAAATATTCCTCATCACTGCTGATGACTTTTCCTCCATGTTGGAACTCCTACTGTTCCTGCTTCTGCAGCAGGGGTTTATATATATATATATATATATATATATAATATATTATATATATATATAATTATATATATATATATATATATATAATATATATATATATATATATAATATATATATATATACACACAACACACACACACCATTATTGCTACCGTTGCTGTTAGAGCGAATTCCTTTGAATTGTTGAATTTTGAGTAAAATTTGCCTATAATAGTGAAGTCATTTTTGAATTATGCTCATCTGAAGCCGAGCTGCTTACATGTATCTGATAATTGACTATTTTAGATCATTGCGTACTGCTTAGAGAATTAAAAAAATAAATAAATAACATGAAACAGGATATACATTACAAAAAAAAAAAACGCTGAATATAATTGAAATATTTGTATATATCTAAAATCCAGAGCACTATTATACTGACTTCCGTTGTTAAGCTTCCGCTGACATGGGCCCGATTTCTTAAAAAGTGTAAACCTAAGATACCATATTGTTAGTTAGCTAGACACATACAAATGGATTCCATAAACGCATCTGACGGGGTTCTGTATATGACTAGGATCCCTTGCGGGATCCTAGCCATACACAGAAACGCGTCAGATGCGTTTATGAAATCCATTTGTGTGTGTTTAGCTAACTAACAATATGGTATCCTAGGTTTACTCTGTTTAAGAAATCGGGCCATAGACCTAAGAATAAACAAATGTTGCTTATAAGAACATCAGTTTGTGGTATCAAAGGCTGCTAAGGATGGAGCTGCCAGGCAGCAGGTGGAAAAGTGCCCTAAAGAGGAGATTTATGGATGTGGTGAGGGAGGACATAAGAGTGTGCGGTGAGACAGAGGAGGGCAAAGGGGATAGGGCAATATGGAGACGATTGATCCGCTGTGGCGGCTCCTGACGAGAGAAGCCGAAAGATATGATGATAAGTGAATGGTCAGGATCACAGTATACGACAACCAAATAGGACCCTGGTGAAAAAATATTGAATTGTAGAAATGATACCATTACCTGACAACCAAATAAAGCGTAAATGCCACAGGTGAATGGTTGCACAGGTGGCCTGTTGTGACCGAAAAACTTTGGGATATAATGTGTATTTAGAGTTTTTATTTTTTTTTTATTTTTGGGGTGGTGGTGGTGGTAATCAATTTCTAAAGTACCCCCAAAACATTACTAAAACAAAGGTATAAGGGCCCAATGGAAAATATTAATAGGTGGCTGGGAATTGAAAGAAACATTTTCGACTTGAGATCAAATTAGTATTGGTTGGGAAGTTAACTGACTTTGCAAATAATACTAGAAATTACATATTAGATATTTGAATATGATCGGTTTTACGCCACGGACTCCCTTTTCTACTAGGGGCAAAGAAGTTGCCTTCTTTCGAAGGATTTTGGTTTTGGCAGTGATACCATTACTCTGAGTGAATGCCCTTTCCAACTTCAGACCGTTGAGAACCCTTTACCTGACGACTCAAAGTCGCGAGTGGTGCCACTTTGCCACAGTGACCATATTTCTAAACAATCAATATCCTAGCTGGCTGTTTGATTTAAAAACAGTCAGGAGAACCAACACAAGACAGAGTAGTGTGCTCTTTATTCAGAGAACAAACACAGAAGTAGTTTCAAAGATGATCACTATCAAAGGGCCAACACTCTGGAACAATATTCCAGAGCGCCTTAAAAATGCATCCTCCTTCGCAGCTTTCAAAGGCAAACTATATTGTTTTCTTTTGGACATATTGTAGCTGCTCATACATTAACTAAGCTTAATGATTTAATGCAATGTCCCTTAACGCTAATCTCTCTATATGTAAATTGATACCGCCTTCTCTATTCTCTAAGTTAAGAACTAATTATTCTCGTTGTAAGGAAAACAAATATGATGATGATGCCGATAATAACAATTCTGTATCGAATGATATTATTACTACTTTACTATTCACATAATTGTTAACATTTTTATGACAGTAATATTATTTTCTAGGAAAGCTACATTTAAGGGTATGCATTACCCTCTTACTTATAAGTTCAATTGCATGTCTACTTATAAGTTACTCTTAATTATAGAAGAATAACCATTGTACAAAAATGGAAATAAATGTCTATTTGTTTGTTTGTTTGTTTGATAAAGGGGCCGAAAGATACCAATTGATGCAATAATGACAGAATGATGAAAACTGGCAGGGTGAGATTGATAAGAAAAAAAAACATAAAATTTTAATTTAAAAAAAAAATAGATAATTAGTTATACGAAAGCTATTATGCAGATAAAAACCATTCATTATATAGAGACTGAATGAAAGTGAGTAAGAGAGACATATTTCAGCAGCTGAAAAAAAAATAAATACACTTAAGTTATCTCCAAGAAGCGAAAGGAAAAAAAACCTTTGAGATGAATAAATTCACTAAACAGGCATGTTTTCTTATGTTGGTCAGGTCTAATAGGAAAAGTTTGCTGATCAGTGTTTTGACAGTGCTTATTTAAGATAACCCCTCCCCGGAGAACAGATGGAATGCTATGTCATGGGACATCTTGCGTATACCTGGGACATTATATTGAAGGTTAGAGAGACCATATTCACCTGTGAACATTTCGAAACTTTCAAGGTTCCCAATTCTTAACTAATGTACTAGCCTCCTGGCTAGTACTGTGGTAACGCGCTGGCCTCGCAGTCGCGAGGTCGACGGATCGTGCCTCGTCCAGGCAAGAGAGTTTAAGCTGTTTACTGGGGAGGCTACTGCTGTGGCTGGGCACCACAGTGGGGGATTGGGGCCTGTGACGGCTGGCGACAGCCCTATGGGTCCTCCATGACCCGTTCCACCCATCCGCGGGTGGAGAATCTAAAACAAAAACAAATCTAAAGTATCATGATAATATACATTAGACTTTCTGTAAAGTAAGGCTCTGACAGGCTTATATCTTGGACAGAACTTATTTATTAATGAACGATTTCATAATATCTTTCGTTGTTGTCAAAACCAGAAAGTATGGCTTAAGCTCAGTCAAGAGATCATGCCTACATCAGAAATGGATTAACCTTTACTGAGAATTCTTAGAAACGTGATTTTCATGAATTGGAATTTGGAACATGATTTTTTTTCGACGGGTGCATGATACCACTACTGTTAAAATACACATGATTTGGATATATTTTCTTTTAAATTTATTTAATTTTTATCTCTTCCTTTTTTAAGTTGATTCAGGTAGGAGATTTGTCTTTCTTGGATAGTAAAAATGCCATTAGAAGAGACGTCATGAGGTTGACATATGCAGTGATGACTCTTTATAATTTTTATAAAGATTATATCCATCACTCTCAAGTCTCGACCAGTCATAGTCATAGTCACAGATTTTATTGCCAAATATTTAGAAAACATACATGAATAAATATATACATTATATTCAGAGGCACTAGCCTGCTGAGCAAGAGCTCCTAGGCAGGCAGTTTAATATACATTTCGCATAATTTAAAGTATGACGGCAATAGTTAACAAAAGCTCCAGTATAGCAATCTCAGACTTATCTTGTAATAAAACAAAACAGTAGCCTGACCTTAACCTGGACTTAATGATACACAATACTGTATTAATTATTAATCAACAGCTGCTTGATTTTGCCTAGTAAATAAATGCTGTTTGAGTGTCTTTTTAAATAAAGTTGTGCCAGTTATTGTTTTTAAATCTTCTGGTAATGCATTCCAACATTTTGGGCCAAAACAGTGAATAGAAAATTTGTACAAGGTTGTTCTCGGCTGTGGACATATCAAATTTATATTGTTACCTCTGGTTCCATGGTTGTGTTGAATAAATCTAAATAATTTTCTGTTATCATTAACATCACTATGTATAATAATAAGACAGAAATATTATATCAAGTAATTAAATTTAAGCAAGTTTAGCTCCTTGAATAAAGAGGAAGTTGAGTCATATTTTCCGCTATTTGTAATAGTTCTGATCAGTCTTTTCTGAGTTACAAATACATCCCTTACAATTGACGGCCAAGTACAACCCCAGATGGACAAACAGTATATAATATGAGGATAACACAGGGAATAGTATATGCTTTTTAAGGCCTCATTTGTTAGGTTATGGCGAATCTTATACAAAATTCCACTCGTCTTGGACAGTTTTGAGCAGACAGATTGAATATGATATTTCCAACTTAAATTTTCATCAATAATTACTCCCAAAAATTTCTTACAAGCAACTCTTTTAACTGCATACCCATTCATATTAACTTGACCAATATTGTGTACTACAGATCTATTTTGAAATAAGATATAGTCAGTTTTGGAAACATTTAGCTTTAATTTATTAACAGAGACCCAGATGTTAATTTTTTCTAGTTCACTATTTAAAACAGAATGCAGGTGGGCAAGGTTATTATCATGCAAGAGAAGGTTGGTGTCATCTGCATAAAGAATATATTTGAATTTATCACTAGCATTGGAAATATCATTTATGTAAACTAAAAATAATAATGGACCCAGTATTGATCCCTGTGGTACTCCCCTCTCAATAGTTTGCATCAAAGATGCTTTCCCATTACAATATACGGCTTGTTTTCTATTTTTCAAGTAGCTCTTAAATAACTGTAATGGTGTTCCCCTAATACCCACACAAGTTAGCTTTTCTATTAGTATATCATGGTCTAATGAGTCAAATGCTTTGGACAAGTCTAGGAAAACCCCTGCAACAAAGTTTTTATTTTCCAAATTTTGATAAACATCACTTGTAAAGTTCATTATTGCTTTTGCAGTGGTCTTATTATTATGGAATCCGTATTGATTTTCTGATAATAGGTTGAACTTTTCAAGGAATTCTTTAAGTCTGTGAACAGTCGCTTTTTCAAACACTTTACTTAAGGACGGTAAGATTGATATAGGTCTATAGTTATTTTCATCATCCACAGTGCCTGACTTAAATATAGGTATTACTTTCGAACTTTTTAGTTTGTCTGGAAAACATCCTTGCTGAAAACATAGATTGAATATGTGGGTAAGTGGGGTACCAATGTAATGTGCAGTGACCTGGAGTAGTTTTGATGGAATTTCATTATATCCCGACGCTGTATTTGGTTTTAAGATTTTTATATATTTAGTGACTTCCTTCCTTGTTACAGGATACAAGTAAAACGAAAAGTCTGGTGGATTATTAAGAAACTGTCGGTGTGAGTTTTGTTGAACATTTTGTTGTTCCTGTGTTGGTTGTGCTATAGTTAAGAAATGATTGTTAAAGATGTTAGCAGTGTGGTCATTATCGTTTTTTAATTTGATTTCCTTTGAATGATTAATTTGTTTTCGTCCCATTAGGCTGTTTATTGCATTCCAGGTGGACTTGCTGTTTCCTTGTTCCTTCTTAAGCTTATCCTGAAAATATATATTTTTTGCAGCTCGGAGTAGTGTTACTAATTTGTTCCTGTAAGCTTTATATCTGGTTCCAAAAGACAAAGGCCATTTTGATGCAAGCCTTTCTAATCGGTGTTTTTCTTTGATACTATTTTTTAATCCTGCAGTTATGTGTGGGCATCTGTTGTTTTTATTATTTACAGTCGATTTTCTTAGAGGAAAGCAGTCTAGGAATTTATCTCTAATTGTACAGGGAAATTTATTAAAAGCTTCATTTGCATTATTTCGGTCTATGATATGTTGCCATTTTTCATATGATATATCTCTAGTAAATTTAGCTATGTTATCATCAGAGTAATGTCTTTTTTCTACATATGCATCAAATTTATGTTCTTCTTTTTTAAACTGGGAGTATACTGCGAAATGATCTCTTATGTCGGTGTACACTATGTAATTACTTATGTTTTCTTCAAGATTTGTGGTCCAGATATGATCAATTAGAGATGCACTATTTTCAGTCACTCGTAGGTTTAGTAGTTACTGAAAAGCAGCCACGTGAATACATTAAGTTTATAAAATCAGTTACTCTTTGATCATTTATTTTGAACATGTCTAAGTTCCAATCACCGAATAAATAAATAGTTTTGTACTTTTTTCTTGCTGCAAAATCAAATACTTTCAGTAAAGCTTCAAGGAATTCAGGCATGTTCCCCTTTGGTGGTCTATATACAGATGCAAAGAAGCAATTTTCCTTACCGTTATGTACCTGTACACTAACACATTCAATGAATCGTTCCATCAAACTGCACTCCTTTATAACATTCGAGCTATACTTATTAGCTACATACATACACCTCCACCTTTCCTGTCTCTGTTCTGAGTGAACATATTGTACCCTGTTATATTATACAATGATTCAATATCATTATCCAACCTAGTCTCCGAAAAAACCATTACATCACATATATTATTTTCTGCTAAACATTGATCAACAAATATTTGAAGATTATTTGCAAGACTTCTAATGTTCATGCACAAAACCGAAAATGAATTAGATTTATTTAAATCTGAATACAGTTCATTTAAGTATATATAAATTGAAAAAGTGTTGGTTGCATTTCTCATATTATTCAAAAACAAATCTATTTCATTTTCAAGATCAAGTGGGTTAAATACCATCCTATCAAGCTCATTGATACATAAATAATTGGGAAGTACTTTGTCATTGTTTGTTAGCCTTATTAGTTCATCACTAATGGAATAGTATGGGAGGTATCTATTTACAGCCATGGTGAAGAAATAAATTACACTACATTTACATTACTGACTTACAACTTACTATTTATTTCAACCAAATCTTACAGGGTACTTCCTGCCATTTACTGGTTTAGGGTGCGAGCCTTTTATTGCTCCTGTGGCGGGAGACACGGCAGGAGAGGGTGCGGGTGATGACATATCACTCTCCCCCCCCTCTCCCGCGCCCCCACCCCCGCACCACCGATCCTGGTCAACTCCTCATCCACGCCACCTACAGCACCCACAGCATCAGCCACACTCTCGGTGTTATATCTTTCCTTCACGATGAGTTTCGTATGTTTAAAAAAAGGCAATTTTCCCTTCTGATCTAGCCCTTTTTAGTTGTGGCATCTGTGCAGATTTTATTGCCTGTGATGCGGCACACAGGTCATCATTAATGTAGATCTTGGTGCCTTTCAACTTTTTGGCATTTCGCATGACCGTCTCTCTGTCATAGTAGTTAGAGAAACGAGCCACTATGGTGCGAGGTTTTTCATCACGAAGTGGTCCCACCCTGTGCACCCTCTCCAACGTCAAGCCTTCTAGCTGTAATTTATCGGCTATCAGAGCTGATACCATCGTCGTTGTTTGCTCCCAGGTCTCCCCATCGCGTCTCTCCTCTACACCGCTTAATCGGATGTTGTTTCTTCTGGAATAGTCTTCTTGGTAATTCAAGTGTTCTTCTAAGGTGGTTATTTGTTGGTTTGCAAAATTTATTTGTTGAGATAAATTATTGATTGTTTCTTTGTCATTACTCTTATCTTTCTCATGAATTTTAATAGTCGATTTGAGGTCATCAATTTCTCTCTGGCTGAACTCCAGGCTTGTCGTCAGGTCGGAAACAGTGGATTCAGGTGATTTTATCCTGTCACTAAGCTGTTTCACCATTACCTCCATAGCATTCTTATAAGCATTTTCTTGAGATTCCAACAGTTTGATAATAACAGTTGGATCCATTGTTGTTAAGCAGGGCCTCGGTGGAAGCTCAGTGACGTCACAACACCAGTGCGCATGCGCAGAAGTCAGCCAACGGGTCAAGAGGTGATGTAGAGTAGGGATTCAAATCTTTCATATATTTCACTTCAAAAAAATCAAGTTCAGCACTACTCACAACTCCCACAAAACCCTCTAGAGAGTCACTGTGGTCTTAGATACCTTGCTTGTGTGATTTAACATTCGTAGCAGGTCACGGTCTTTTGTTTATTCCTAAATATTGGAGAGCTCACGACTTGTAAACAGTGCCGTCTCACCATTTGTATTATACTTTGAACAATGTATATTTCCATTAGCTCTATGATCACCGTGCCAAAGTAGCGATTTTGAGTCATCAGGTCTAGAGTTCGCGCCCGCCACGGTAACGATAACAACCTTATAAAATCAAAGTCTTTCGCAAGAAGGCACCGTCCTAGCCCTTAGTTGGAAAGAGAGTCCGTGATGTAAAACCGATCACATATTCTATTAGTTTTAAAAAGCAATGATTCTTAGCATACAAAAGAGATCTAGGATATATGGCAGGTATCTTTGTCAAGTTAGGAGTCGAGATATGATTTGAACTATAAGATCTCATATAACAATATATCGCATAGTATGATTATATAACATGGGGTAGAGGGAAGACAGAAACATATTGTAATAGAGGAATAATTTACTTTAACAATTTCTATGACAGAGCAAGTTTATTTTGGGGGAAGCCTAAGTTCAGGGTGGATCCAACCATATACCAAAGCCATATTCCCCATTATAAGGGGGGTGACTGAGCCAAAGAAAATACTTTGACTTTTTGTAGGAAGCAAATACAGAGGAGGGGATTCCCAGTCCCCTCGCTCCGTCCCATTTAGTCGACTTGTACGTCTCGCAGGGGAACACGGAGGAAGTAGTCTTACCCCCTCCTCATATTTTGGGGGATGTCTAAGATCCGGGTGGATACATATGATAAACAGAGATGAATTTATGACTGCAATTTTTTTGCGGGGTGATGTTTGTCTAGAGTATTTGAGAGTGAAAATAAGAAGAATGATCCTGAAGAAGAATGTTGAGCATAAAAAGGGAGTGGATTACTTTTATAAAATAACCGTTAAAATGTTTGCAAAATGGGTGGGTTCAATTTGGGTGATCTCTGCCTCCCGAAGGTCATTTTTATTTTCTCTCTTACTCTACATTTTCTTCTTTCTTTACCAGGGGTCAGTTATACCGCCCACAAATTTCCCTGTGTCCCGTGAAAGTTGTTTAAATGTTGCGGAATTTCCCTGTGTCCCGTGAAAGTTGTTTAAATGTTGCGGAGTTTGGAGACTTGAAATGCAACCTCTCCCTATCTTCATCCCCAGAAAATCGAAGCAAAGCCTTTGCTCTTTATGGCATGAAAAATGGAGGGAGGTGGATTCCCAGTCCCCTCTCTCTACCCCATTTAGACGAATTCCATGATATTCAGGGGAATGCGGTATAATTTCCCTGTGTATACAGGGTGGTACATAATCTTTTGCTATGAAGCCATAAAAATAAGTGTAATATTAGTAAAAAGTAGTGTATTACATTATTGTATTGCTGAATCAACAGAAAATCTCATTTCCCTCAATGTTTAGTGTAGAGGCCTCACGCAACTCGTACAGCCAACCTGTAATCTTGATTGGTATCGTTGTAGCAGAGACTGAAAACAATCAGAGCCAATCTCATTATCCTCTAACATATCATGCAGGTGTCTCAAAAGCTTGTTTCTCGAATAACAGTCAAATTCCCGTTTTGGGGTTATCTTAGATTCCATTCTGTCTTACAGGAATGCTCCAAAGAGTTCGGTGGGAGTGAGATGTGCTGAATTTTCAGCCTATATAGTTCCATAGAATAAATCAGTCCCAGTCTTTCATCTCATTTGCGTGAAACAAAGCCCAGTGTCGCGGAGTAAATACACTTTTTCAGGATTCTACATCTTTCCAAACTCATTTAAAAATGGGACACCTATACCTCCAAAATCTTTTCTCGAAAGTAATCTTCCATCCATCTCTGTCCTTTTTCTTTGCTTACCCACAAGAGGCACTTTACAGTGAACTGCAGAGAAATTCCGATGCAACCTGGAGCCAGACACAAGCACTTCTTTGGAATTATTCGGTGTCTTCAATCTCTACCAAACTTAATACTTAGATCCTGACATTCTAATAAGGATGCCAGAAGGTCAGATGAAATTTCGTCACTTTACAGAGATGGAGGTTCTTCCTCTTCCTACTGTGACCAAAAATTCACGAAACCGAAGGTGATTTTCAGCCGTTTGGGCGGATTTCATGGGCTTTGGCATCACATGAAAAACCTTCATCCCTCCTCGTAGACAGCAAAGACTAACCAGTTGCCAGTTCAGATTTCCCTTGCTGTTCATTAATCTCTTTGCTCAACATTTGCATTTCTTCTTCGTCGCTTAACTCAGGATTCTGCAATGATGTCTTTGCTTTTGTTGGAGAGTTTCTGGAGCACCTGAGGCAAAGGTGTCTTAGCATCGTCATATACCTTCTGCCAATTATCAGTAATCCAACTTTCACTTCGACAAAATTAATGGCAACACACTTCCCGGTAGTGAAGGTACCTCCAGTTTTCTTTGGCTTCTAGGTAGATATTTGCCAGGACTCTGTCAATAACACTAATAGATTCTCTGTCTCCAACTGATAGTCAAAGGTTTAAGTAAAACAACAAATAATATCTGAAAAACAATGAAACACTAAGTAGCAAAATAGAAAAAAAAATGTACAATGCATTGCTCTCTCCCTAGTCCCAAAGTAACAGTGTACGTACCAACTATACTGAGCCATCTGGCGAGATGAAAAGAATTTCAGCTTGCCTCGATCTACGAAAAACGCGACATTTATTTGCAGTCATGCATATGGATATTTAAAAGGATAAATCTTTTTCAGGTCCATGCTATCTAATCAGGTTTCATGAATACAGGAATGGCGGACTGTTTGTTTATCTAATTATTCTCTTAGCATAACCATGAGAGCAATGAGGTGCATGCCGGCAGTATACCTAGGTAATGAAAAAAAGATTTAAACAATGTTCAGGTTTTTTCCTATACACCGCAAATTGCTTAAATAGGTGAACAAGAAATGATGAATCTTAAATCCTCCTTTCTGGGCGAGAAAGAATGAAAACTAAGTTTCCTGCCTGCTCCATAGGTCACCTATGACTCAGGTCAATGTTTCAAGGTCAACAGACTATAGATAAAAAGGGTCACTACAATGTGCCCTACAGAGAGAGAGAGAGAGAGAGAGAGAGAGAGAGAGAGAGAGAGAGAGAGAGAGAGAGAGAGAGAGAGAGATTGATAAAGATATTCACCGAACACATGAGATCTGAACTGAGTATAAATAAATGATATGGCATCATATTGGAATACAAAAGTGCTCTAGAAAATAAAACTAGTACATATGGGAAGTTCATTTTGTAGGATATATTTTTATTTGTTTTATTATAATTTAATAAATGCCTATATCTCTGCAAATACTACAGAGCGATATGATGATAACACTGATGATAATAATTTATTATTATTATTATTATTATTATTATTATTATTATTCCTTTCTACTATAGACCGTATCTTAATAACCAGTGTTTATGCGTTCTTGTTAATCTCAACATTGACCTCTGTCATTGCCATACCCATGGCGGGAAATACAAAATCTTCCTGCCCTATGGGTCCTCCATGACCCGTTCCACCCATCCGTGGGTGGAGAATCTAAAAACAACTTTCCTCCCGGAATGCGGCTACCAACAACCGTTTTCCTTTGCTGAGATGCTTAATTTTTTTCTCCTGTCTCAGTGTATATGCATATCACTTCTTTCGTTTCTATACATTAGATACCTCTGAAGATGAGTACTAGAGAAATATACTCGAAAGTACTAGGAATCTCATTTTTTTTTTCAGTTTCCTTACATAACCATTATCATCCACAATTAGGGGGGTAGGATTACTTATTCCGTGTTCCTCTGCGTGTCATAAAGGTCGATTAAATGGGGCGGAGCGAGTGGCCTGGGAATCCCTCCTCTGTATTAACTTCCCACAAAAAGTCAAAGTAATGTCTTTGACTAAGCCACCCTCCTTATAAGGGGGAATATGGCTATGGTATATGGACGGACGTGCATCTCGTGAAACTGAATCATATATATATATATATATATATATATATATATATATATATATATATATATATATAAATATATATATATATATATATATATATATATATATATATATATATATATATATATATATATATATATATATTATATATATATATATATATATATATATATATATATTATATATATATATATATATATATATATATATATATATATATATATATATATATTATATATATGTGTGTGTGTGTGTGTGTGTGTGTGTGTGATTACATAATTGTGATTACCTAATTGTGTTTACGGGAAAGAGCCCAAAGCTCGTATTTCCCGTCTCTTGATCGCTTCCATTTTATACTCAGTGATACTTATCATACCTGTCCTTAAAACTATGGATTGAGATAGCATTAACTACCTCCTCGCTTAGCCAATTCTAATTATCAACTACTCTTACACTGAAAAAGTATTTCCTTACATCCTGCAAAGAAGTTTTCTTACGAAGCTTCAAACTATGACCCCTAGTTCTAGAGCCAGCCATATCAAAATATCGATCCCTGTCCACTCTATCATAACCATGAAGGAATTTAAAGACTGTCACCATATCCCCTCTCACTCTTCTAGCTTCCAGTGATGGTAAGTCTAATTCCCTCAGCCTCTCATCATAACTGAGATTGCGTATTTCTGGCACCAG
>JAXCGZ010002167.1:67500-75000 GCA_037179515.1 Halocaridina rubra
TCATGCAGACTATTTAGATCTTCCTGAAGTTCTCTACCGTTGACCTCGTTTCTTTCTTTCTCCACAATCTTTGTATCATCTGCAAACATATTCATGAATAAATTCACAGACTCTGGAAGGTCATTTACATATACAAGGAACAAAAGTGGCCCTAAAACTGACTGCTGCGGAACTCCACAACTCAGACACTGTGTGTCTTACTCTAGTTCTCTGTTCACTTCTTCTACATACGTTTTTATCCATTTCAAGACATTTCCACATATACTTGCCATTACTTGCAGCTTCTTAATAAGTCTCCCCTGTGGGACAATGTCAAATGCTTTCTGGAAGTCTAGGAATATGCAATCTACCCATCCCTCTCTTTCCTGTAACATTCGCCTAACCACATCACAAAATTCTAATATGTTTGTTTCTGTTGATCTACCTTCTCTGAAGCCATTGCTGTCTCTCTGACAAAATGTTGAAGAATTCCAAGTGAAGAGAGATATGTTTCCTTAGTAGTTTCTCTATAATTTTGCAAACTATGTTGGTCAAGGAAACTGGTCTATAGTTCAGAGCCGTATCCCTCCTTCCCTTTTTGAAGATAGGTATCACATTTGCTCGTTTCCAGCATCTTGGAATCTCCCCTGACTCAAGGGAATTTTTAAATATGATACTTATCGCCACTGATATTGACTGCGCATTTTTTAAGTACATTAGGGGATATATCATCAGGACCTGTAGCTTTATGAACATCTTACTCCATCAGCGCTTTGCATACCTCTGTGGCTAAAAGGATAATATTTCTCTAATACCGGCCTTTGAGCTTCTATCTCTGCAATCTGAGGGGGTGGGGTATTTTCCACTGTAAATACTGACTGAAACTCCTTGTTCAGTTCTTTGCAGATCTCTTCATCCATCTCAGTAAAGCTTCCATCCGCTCTCTTAAGCCTTAAAATCTGTTCTTTTACCACTAGTACAGTGGTAACGTGCTGGCTTCGCATTCACGAGGTCGAAAGATTGGTTCCCGTCCAAGACCGAGAGTTTAAGCTGTTTACTGGCAGGAACTGCTGTGGTTGGACACCACAGTTGGGGGTTGGGGCTTGCCCTGGCTGACGAATACCCATTGTATTTAAATAGAAATAAAGTTTGTTTTGTTTGTTTGTTATAAAGCTGTGGAAAAGCTTGGGATTTTCTTTAGCCTTCCTGGTGATGTCCCTCTCATAGTCTCTCTCTGCCTTTGTTCTTATACTTAGGAAATTATTTCTTGCTATTTTGTAGGTTTGCCAGGCATTTAGGTTTTTTTCTCCTCCTATACCTTTTCCAGCATTTGTCTCTCCACTCCTTAGCTCAGGGGTGTGCAACCTGCGGCCCTCAAAGGCTTTCATTGCGGCCCTTTCTCCTAAAAATAAATAAGCTATAGTGCTGCCCTCAGAGAGAGAGAGAGAGAGAGAGAGAGAGAGAGAGAGGAGAGAGAGAGAGAGAGAGAGAGAGAGAGAGAGAGAGAGAGAGAGAGAGAGAGAGAGAGCCTCGAACTGAATATTCCAACAACTCTCTCTCTCTCTCTCTCTCTCTCTCTCTCTCTCTCTCTCTCTCCTCTCTCTCTCTCTCTCTCTCTCTCTCTCTCTCTCTCTCTCTCTCTTCTCTCTCTCTCTCTCTCTCTCTCTCTCTCTCATTCTCTCTCTCTTGTGTTTTCATCAACAACCCTTCCTCAATAACCGATGGTACGAGGGGTCATCGTTATCAGTAACCGCTTTTAAGATCATTGTAAACACCGAAATGATCATTATTTATAAGGTTGGATGTTTACACTTTTTACACTCTCTGCTATGCTTTGCAGTACAGCCGTACAGGATTAATATAGTTCTCAGTTTATCTCAGACTCAAGTGGTGAAATCAGTGTGCTTCATTTGTTGTGGTTGATTTGTGATTACCAGTATTCTAAGTCTCACTCTAAGTTGTTTATGTTGCAGTTTTGTGATTGGCTTTAGAAAACTTGCAAGCAAAACATTTTGAGAATTATATATTTCTGCTGAAATTTGGCACTAATTATATTGCAATCTATTACATTTTTCTTAATTAAAGCCTTTAATTAAGAAAAATGTAATAGATTGTAATATAATTAATACCACATTTTCAGCAGAAATATATAATTCTCAAAATGTTTTGTTTGCAAGTTTTCTAAAGTCAATCACAAAACTGCAACATAAACAACTTAATTAGAGTTAGTCTTTAATTTAAAGTTAACTTTTTCCTATTATATATTTTGCTCAGCAGGAGAGATCTTATTGCACTAATAATGGCTTCTACGAGTAAAAACCCCAAGATTTCAGATGAAAACCGGAGTTTTCAAGAGAAATGGACTGAACAATATTTTTGCATACAATCAGGGGGGAAAGCATTGTGCCTTGTATGTCATGAAACCAATTCTGTTTTAAAAGAATATAACATCAAAAGACACTACATCACAAAGCACAAAGAATATGAAAATATGACCAGTGAAGCACGCAAAGAAAAAATATCATTCTTGCAGAAATCTCTGAAAGGACAACAGTCAGTGTTTACAGAGAAACTTAAGGAATATGACGCATCTCTCAAAACAAGCTTTTTGATTAGTCAAATCCTTGCAAAAAGACTCAAGCCCTATTCTGATGGTGAGGTAGTTAAAGAATGTTTGTGTGTAGCCTCAGACAATATGTTTCCTGACAAAAAGAAACTAGTTGAAAACATAAGCCTTTCAAGATATACTGTTGCTAGAAGAATAGACAGTCTTTCAGGGAATATTGAAAGTACAATTGCCAAGCGAGTTAGTGCTTTTTCTTCTTACTCTGTTGCTCTTGATGAGAGTTGTGACACCGCAGACACTGCACAACTGGCTGTGTATATTATGGGAGTTGACAATGACTATAATATTACAGAGGAAATGGCTTCACTACAAAGCATGAAGGGGACCACAACAGGACAATCTATTTTTGATGAATTGGAAAAAGCATTGGCAAGGTTTGGACCGGACTACACTAATTTAGTTTCCATTACAACAGATGGTGCGCCTGCGATGTCTGGTCAGAGAAATGGGGTTGTTGGATTACTGAAGACTAGAATGGGGTCTCAAAATATTGACTTCGGTTCACTTATTGTCCTGCATTGTATCATACACCAGGAAGCTTTATTTGAGAAGACAATAAACTTTCAGCATGTGACTAATATTCTCGTGAAAGCTTTCAATTTCATTAGGTCAAGAGGTCTAAATCACCGCGAGTTTCAGCAGTTAATGGCAGACATTGATGCAGAGTACAGTGATGTGAAGTATTTTTGTGAGGTAAGGTGGCTAAGCAAAGCAGGAATGTTGAAGAGAGCATATGACCTTTTGGAAGAAATTGCGCTGTTCTTAGATATGAAAGGTAGTGCTATCCCTGAATTGAGAGATAAGGAATGGAGATGTGATTTAGCATTTTTAGTAGATATAACTGATCATCTTAGTGCACTGAATGTTAGACTTCAAGGAAAAGATCAACTAATAAATGAGATGTTCTCACTGATCAAAGGCTTCCAGGTAAAATTGCGTCTGTGGGAGTCACAAATCAGAAACCAAAACCCAGCCCACTTTCCTACACTGAAAAACCATGACACTAGCAACCCTCAGTATCAGAAGTATGGTGACAAATTGGCAGTCTTACGAGAGAAATTTTCAGAAAGATTTGGTGACCTCAAGAAACATTCACAAGCCATTGAAGACTTTGCTTCTCCTTTTTCTGTGGATGTGACAGCAATTCCCGAGGACATACAAATGGAAATAATTGAACTACAGTGCAATGATGAACTAAGAAAGAAGTTTGATGATAGTTCAGTATACCAGTTTTATAAGAAGCATGTATCAGTAACATTGTATCCAAAACTCTCTGCTCATGCAAGGAAAATGATGTGAGCAGCTTTTTTCAAAAATGAATCTAGTTAAAAACAAGCATAGGTCTTTACTTACTGATGAACATTTGGAATGTACCCTGCATGTAGCCACATCATCCATACAGCCTGATATTGATGAGTTGGTGTCCCAAATGCAACATCAACCATCTCACTAGGGTAGCCTTTCATTTGCTCATTAATGATTAGGAAAATGTCTGTGTTTGATAATTCTTATGTTAATGATCCCAGTTAACCAATAATAAGTAATTATTTATGTTTGTACATTATAATAATAAGGTACGGTAGCCTTTCATTTGCTCATTTATAGCAAGGAAAATACTTTTGTTTCAGACAATTCTTATTTTTGTGATCCCAATTTAAATAAAATCAGTAACAAACTAATTATCTATCTTTATTAGTATAATCTCACATAATATGTCTTCGATCGTAGTAAATAGCATGAAATAGCAAGGTTATGTGGCCCTCCATACCAACAGAGTCGTGACTAGTGGCCTTTTGGGAAAAAAGGTTGCACACCCCTGCCTTAGCTCTTTTACACTCATTATAGAACCATTTCTCTCTGGCATGAATTACACCTACTTTGGTGACAGGTATGCAGCAATCTACTATCTTCCCATATTTCTCACAAAAGATGTCGTACGTTTCTTGTACAGATTTGTTGTAAAATAAGGTTCTCAAGTTAATTACTGCAAAAAGCTCATTCATTTTGATGTAATCTCCTTTTGGATAGTTCCTCCTCATGTCCTCAGTGCCTCTACTCTCAGGCAGAATATCTTCAATTATATACTCTATCAACAACACACAGTGGTCACTCATCCAATTAATGGTTCATACTCATTTTTTTCAAAATCCAACACGTTATCTGTGAATACTAGATCAAGTAGTGATGGCTCGTCCCCACCCCTGGCCCTCGTTGGTTCCATTACATATTGGTGTAGGAAATTCCCTTGTACGCAATCTAGGAATCTTGCCCCGAATGAGTCCTCACCACCGTGTGTGATTACCTAATTGCGATTGCCTAATTGTGCTTACGGGAAAGAGCCCAAAGCTCGTATCTTCCCGTCTCCTGATCGCTTCCATTTTGTACTTAGTGATACTTATCATACCTGTCCATAAAACTATTGATTTAGATAGCATTAAATACCTCCTCGCTTAGCCAACTCCAATTATCAACTACTCTTACACTGAAAAAGTATTTCCTTACATCCTGCAAAGAAGTTTTCTTACGAAGCTTCAAACTATGACCTCTAGTTCTAGAGCCAATCATATCAAAATATCGATCCCTATCCACTCTATCATAACCATGAAGGAATTTAAAGACTGTCACCATATCCCCCATCAATCTTCTAGCTTCGAGTGATGGTAAATCTAATTCCCTGAGATTACGTATTTCTGGCACCAGTTTCGTGACATGTCTTTGAACTTTTTCAAGCTTAGCTATGTGCTTCAAGTGCGGATTCCAGAAAGGGGCTACATATTCGAGTTTTGGCCTCACATAGGTTACATAAATATTTCTGAACATTAGCCACTTTTCTGACCACTCATGCAGTCTATTTACATCTTCCTGAAGTTCTCAACCATTGTTCTCGTTTCCTACTTTATTCACAATCTTTGCATCATCTGCAAACATATTCAATATTCATAATCATGAGCATTTTCATGTTCATGTATGTGTGTGTGATTACCTAATTGTGATTACCTAATTGTGTTTACAGGAAAGAGCCCAAAGCTTGTATCTTCCCGTCTCCTGATCGCTTACATTTTATACTTAGTGATACTTATCATACCTGTCCTTAAAACTATGGATTGAGATAGCATTAACTACCTCCTCGCTTAGCCAATTCCAATTATCAACTACTCTTACACTGAAAAAGTATTTCCTTACATCCTGCAAAGAAGTTTTCTTACGAAGCTTCAAACTATGACCTCTAGTTCTAGAGCCAGCCATATCAAAATATCGATCCCTATCCACTCTATCATAACCATGAAGGACTTTAAAGACTGTCACCATATCCCCTCTCACTCTTCTAACTTCGAGTGATGGTAAGTCTAATTCCCTCAGCCTCTCATCATAACTGAGATTGCGTATTTCTGGCACCAGTTTCGTGGCACGTCTTTGAACTTTTTCAAGCTTAGCTATGTGCTTTTTCAAGTGCGGATTCCAAAAGGGGGCTGCATATTCGAGTTTTGGCCTCACATAGGTTACATAAATATTTCTGAACATTTCCTTGTCCATGTGCCTGAAGGCTACCCTTACATTTGATAAGAATGCATATGCTGCCCTTACTATGCCATTTATATGTATTTCTGGAGACAAATCTGCCAGTATGTTTACTCCTAGATCTCTCTCATTTTGTGTCTCTTGAAGTTGTACTCCAGCCACCGAGTAGTCAAGCTTGGGCCTTCTTGCACTTGTACCCATTCTCATTACCTTACATTTTGAAGTATTGAATTTCATTAGCCAATTTCCTGACCACTCATGCAGATTATTTAGATCTTCCTGAAGTTCTCTACCATTGTTCTCGTTTTTTACTTTCTTCACAATCTTTGCATCGTCTGCAAACATATTCATGAATGAATTTACAGACTCTGGTAGGTCATTTACATATACAAGGAACAAAAGTGGCCCTAAAACTGAACCCTGTGGAACTCCACTACTAACTCTTCTCCATTCAGACACTGAGTGTCTTACTCTAACCCTCTGTTTCCTTCCTTCTAAGTAAGTTTTTATCCATTCCAAGACATTTCCACCTATTCTAGCCATTGATTGCAGCTTCCTAATAAGTCTCCCATGTGGAACAGTGTCAAACGCTTTCTGGAAGTCTAGGAATATGCAATCTGCCCAGCCCTCTCTTCCCTGTAAGATTCGGTTACCTCATCATAAATTCTAATAAGTTTGTTACTGTTGATCTACTTTCTCTGAAGCCATGTTGCCTCACTGACAAAAAGTTGAAGGATTCCAAGTGAAGAGAGATATGTTTCCTTAGTAGTTTCTCCATAACTTTGCAAACTATGCTGGTCAAGGAAACTGGTCTATAGTTCAGAGCCGTATCCCTCCTTCCCTTTTTGAAGATCGGTATCACATTTGCTTGTTTCCAACATCTTGGAATCTCCCCTGACTCCAGTAACTTTTTAAATATGATACATAGTGCCACTAATATTGAGTTTGCGCATTTTTTAAGCACATGAGGTGATATGTCATCAGGACCTGTAGCTTTATGAACATCTAAATCCATCAGCGCTTTGCATACCTCTGTGGCTGTAAGGTTGATGTTCTCTAATACCGGCCCTTGAGCTTCTATCACTGCAATCTGAGGGGGTGGGATATTTTCTACTGTTAATACTGACTGAAACTCGTTGTTCAATTCTTTGCAGATCTCTTCATCCGTCTCAGTGATGCTTCCATCCGCTCTCTTTAGCCTTAAAACCTGTTCTTTTACCTTCAGTTTTCCTCTGATAAAGCTGTGGAAAAGCTTGGGATTTTCTTTAGCCTTCCTGGTGATGTCCCTCTCATATAGTGTGTGCATATATATATATATATATATATATATATATATATATATATATATATATATATATATATATATATATATATAT
>JAXCGZ010002167.1:77500-80000 GCA_037179515.1 Halocaridina rubra
AATAATAATAATAATAATAATAATAATAATAATAATAATAATAATAATAATAATAATAATAATAATAATAATAATAATAATAATAATAATAATAGTAATAATAATAATAATAATAATAATAATAATAATAATAATAATAATAATAATAATAATAATAATAATAATAATAATAATAATAATGATAATAATAATCATAATAATAAGACACAGCTTAGATTACAAGAGAAGTTTTTTAATGAGTATAACACCAGGACAGGCAAGAAAAATGCCCTCATCAATACAGGCTGAGGTACGAAGAAAACATTAAGACAAAGAAAAAGAAGTGGGTTAATGACAAGGTAGAGATGAGGTACTGCCATACAGTAGGAAAAAGACAGACTGAAAGAATAGTCAAAATACTGAGGGCCCAGAGATAAGGCAAGATTAGATGACGATAGATCCTTTTTTTTTTTCTTTTTTTTTTTAAAGCGAGAGTAGGTTATAAGAATTAGGAAAGCCAGAAGGAGGAAGAGAGGTCTAGGGTCTGGAAATGTGTGGGAAGAAGCAATCGCTGCACCAACCAATCCACGAGCTACAAATCACACAGTACCTGTGAGTCAAGGCCGCTTGGGGAGTTTTGCGTGGCCTCGACAACTGGGAAAGGAATGTAACTCACCAACTCATCAGAGCAGCGATGGAAGTAGTAGCGATAGAAAAGAGAAAAGGATTATACCTTACGGCGAAGAGAAAAGAAACTACATTAAAAGTAAGAGAAGGGTCATTGATAAGTCTGATTGCCTTAGATTCAACCCTATCAAGGAGATAAGTATAAGAAGAAGCACACCAGACGTGCGCGCTGTATTCTAAGCAGGGACGGATAAGACCTGTATAGATTTTAAGGAACTGTAAAGAGGAAACGTAATGACGAAAACGAAGCAAATCTCCTAATATTTTTGGATGCAGATTTAGAAATTTGACTTATGTGATTCTTCCAAGACATGTTAGAGGCTATATGGATTCCTAAAATGTAAATAGAATTAAGAGAGCAATTTTCGTTTGTTTCGACAACAGGGCTATCAGGAGGAGGAGAAGATAAATAGATAGCTAGAAACCGTGTCTTGGAGGAATTAAATCTATATTTGTCAAACAAAAACTTAAAAATATAAAATTATATGATTCATGTATATAAGGGACAATGAATTAGTCTCCAGACTTTTGGAGATTACTGCCTCCATCAACTGAGGTGATTACAACTGATATAAAAGTAGTCTTAAGGATCTCCTTAAAAATAAAACCGGGTCAGGTCCAGTAAGAGATTTGCTCCCCAAGGAGGCTGTACGTTATTAAATGTAGAAATTGTAATGTGCGTTATGGAGGAAAAAGTGGACGTAGCTGTGAACTAAGGATCAGAGAACACAGGAGAACAATTTCTTTGTATGATAAAAATAGCGTATTCGCCGAATATTGCTGGTCCCGACACCACACCCCATGAACTTTGAAAACAGCAATTTAGTTCTTAAAAGTCGTAGTCGAATGTTAGAGGGTTAAATGAGGGCGTTTTGATGTATAAATTACCTACTAGTCCCATAAATAAATCATTTAATAGGGTCGACAATATCAATTTCGCTAAAATCATACAAGAAGCCAATCTTCTAAACATAATAAGCAGTGCAAGAATTTACTAAAATATTCAGAGACATAATTCATATTGCCTTTTGGTAAAGTCACAAAGCGTAACTCAAGGAGCACTAGATATAGAAATTAACGCGCTATCTTCAATAAGTTTTGATTGCATAAATTGCCTTTATGCCTGGATATATGAAATCAAGTCTTCTTTTTCTGAATTGAATCAGCTTTTGATCTGCTTCGATTACGAGTACGTCTACTACCAACTGATATCTAATGTGCAGTACACAAATTGCAATGAAAATGCAATTGCAGATGAATGATAGGATTGTAAATCCTGAGATTTAGTGCTGTCTTATATTGATCACAAATCTTAACCCAAGGAGATTTATCCATATTAAAATTAATGCAAATCGTGAATTAATTTTACCAGCATAAATAGCTTATACCTTGATCTGTGATGCTGAAATATTGCTGCCTCTTCCCATTTCTGAGATGTATCGCTTTAGAGACATTTCGATAAAGCGAAGACCTGCATCCAGGTAAAAATAAAGTCACAGGAAAAAAAGTCACAGCTAATCACGGGACAAAAGTCTAACTTAACCTAGCCTAACCTAACCAAACCTGTGACCTTTTTACCTGTGAATTTTCCCTAGCCAAAATTGTGACATTTTTTTTATTTTTTTTTCCTATGACTTAATTACCAGCCGCGGAAAATCTAAAGACACACGTCCACATTATCATAAAAAAAAATGTATGCCAGTCATATTCTGACAAAGTGCATTTCGTAACCCAAAATACAACATATGTCTCTCTCATTCTTGAATAATATCTGCACCAGTGTTTGAACAGCATTTTAATATGCTCGTGAAATAGCCATAAAATCGTGATATAT
>JAXCGZ010002167.1:87500-91971 GCA_037179515.1 Halocaridina rubra
AAAATATCAATCCCTATCCACTCTATCATAACCATGAAGGAATTTAATGACTGTCACCATATCCCCCCTCAATCTTCTAGCTTCCAGTGATGGTAAGTCTAATTCCCTCAGCCTCTCATCATAACTGAGATAACGTATTTCTGGCACCAGCTTCATGGCATGTCTTTGAACTTTTTCAAGCTTAGTTATGTGCTTTTTCAAGTGCGAATTCCAAAAGTTTTGGCCTCACATAGGTTACATAAATATTTTTGAACATTTCCTTGTCCATGTGCCTGAAGGCTACCCTTACATTTGATACAAAAACATATGCTGCCCTTACTATGCCAGTTATATGTATTTCTGGAGACAAATCTGCCAGTATGTTTATTCCTAGATCTCTCTCATTTTCTGTCACTTGAAGTTGTACTCCAGCCACCGAGTAGTCAAGCTTGGGCCTTCTTGCACTTGAACCCATTCTCATTACCTTACATTTTGAAGTACTGAATTTCATTAGCCACTTTTCTGACCACTCATGCAAACTCTTTAGATCTTCCTGAAGTTCTCTACCATTGTTCTCGTTTCCTACTTTCTTCACAATCTTTGCATCATCTGCAAACATATTCATGAATGAATTTACAGACTCTGGTAGGTCATTTACATATACAAGGAACAAAATCGGTCCTAAAACTGAACCCTGTGGAACTCCACCATCAACCCTTCTCCATTCAGACACTGAGTGTCTTACTCTAACCCTCTGTTCCCTTCCTTCTAAGTAAGTTTTTATCCATTCCAAGACATTTCCACCTATTCTAGCCATTGCTTGCAGCTTCCTAATAAGTCTCCCATGTGGAACAGTGTCAAACGCTTTCTGGAAGTCTAGGAATATGCAATCTGCCCAGCCCTCTCTTTCCTGTAAGATTCGGCTTACCTCATCATAAAATTCTAATAAATTTGTTTTTGTTGATCTACTTTCTCTGAAGCCATGTTGCCTCACTGACAAAAAGTTGAAGGATTCCAAGTGAAGAGAGATATGTTTCCATAGTAGTTTCTCCATAACTTTGCAAACTATGCTGGTCAAGGAAACTGGTCTATAGTTCAGAGCCATATCCCTCCTTCCCTTTTTGAAGATAGGTTCCACGTTTGCTTGTTTTCAGCATCTTGGAATCTCCCGTGACTCCGGTGACTTTTTAAAAATGATACTTAGTGCCACTGATATGTGTATGTGAGTATGTGTGTATGCATGTATGTGTGAGTATATACATACATATATATATATATATATATATATATATATATATATATATATATATATATATATATATATATATATTATATATATATATATATATATATATATATATATATATGAATAATGTTTTACCCCCACCAGGACTCGAACCTAGGACACATAATTACCGTGCCAAAGGCACTACCAACTTCACCACAGCTGGTCTAAAACAGACACCAACCTTACTGCTTGAGTGCTATATTAGGAATGAACGCATTGTATCTGAATGCCTTTTTATTCATGTTACAGTTTCTCTCAACCTCACCCGTGACTTCGTTTTCGCATTTAATTCAAATTTAATATATTTCGGGAATAACAATAATCAAATAAGTACATTACCATATATGAACACGTGAATCATATTTTATCCCGGTAGGGACTCAAACCTAGGACACGTAATCATTGTGCCAAGGCACTACCCACTCCAATACAGAAGGACTAAAAGAAAACCAACCTTAGAGTTTAACTGCTATACTGGCAATGAACGCATTCTAGCTGAATGCCATCTTGTTCATATTGCAGTTTCTCACATCAAGTTGTGAAAACGAAGCCATGAGTGAGGTTGGGAGAAACTTTAATATGAACAAAAAGGCATTCAGATAGAATGTATTAATTCTTTATACAGCAGTTAAGCCATACGGATAGTTTCTCTTTTATGCCAGTTGTAATGTAGCTGGTAGCTCCTTGGCACAGTAATTATGTGTCCTAGATTAGAGTCCCGGTCGGGGCAACATATGATTCTTATTTTCACATATGGTAATGTGCTTATCTGAACACACACACACAAAGCTTGTGAAGAAAGCAAAAAACGAGAACAATGGTAGAGAACTTCAGGAGGATCTAAATAATCTGCATGAATGGTCAGAAAAGTAGCTAATGAAATTCAATACCTCAAAATGTAAGGTAATGAGAATGGGTACAAGTGCAAGAAGGCCCAAGCTTAACTACTCGGTGGCTGGAGTACAACTTCAAGAGACACAAAATGAGAGAGATCTAGGAGTAAACATACTGGCAGATTTGTCTCCAGAAATACATATAAATGGCATAGTAAGGGCAGCATATGCATTCTTATCAAATGTAAGGGTAGCCTTCAGGCACATGGACAAGGAAATGTTCAGAAATATTTATGTAACCTATGTGAGGCCAAAACTGGAAAATGCAGCCCCCTTTTGGAATCCACACTTGAAAAAGCCCATAGCTAAGCTTGAAAAAGTTCAAAGACATGCCACGAAACTGGTGCCAGAAATACGCAATCTCAGTTATGATGAGAGGCTGAGGGAATTAGACTTACCATCACTGGAAGCTAGAAGAGTGAGGGGGGATATGGTGACAGTCTTTAAATTCCTTCACGGTTATGATAGAGTGGATAGGGATCGATATTTTGATATGGCTGGCTCTAGAACTAGAGGTCATAGTTTGAAGCTTCATAAGAAAACTTCTTTGCAGGATGTAAGGAAATACTTTTTCAGTGTAAGAGTAGTTGATAATTGGAATTGGCTAAGCGAGGAGGTAGTTAATGCTATCTCAATCCATAGTTTTAAGGACAGGTATTATAAGTATCACTAAGTATAAAATGGAAGCAATCAGGAGACGGGAAGATACGAGCTTTGGGCTCTTTCCCGTAAACACAATTAGGTAATCACTCTCAGGAATTTCTTGTTGCTCGCATAAATACTGGGTCAGAGAGCATTATAATAACTGTTGTATACAACCCACTAAGGAACCAAAATAGGCTTGAAGTTTATGAGGAAAGTCATATAGGTACTATTGAAGTCATAAACTCAGTTGTTAACATGGCACGGGAAAAAAAATGTAGGATTTTGATTATGGGAGACTTTAATCATAAAGAGATAGATTGGATAAATCTTGACCCACACAGTGGTGAAGACTCATTCGGGGCAAGATTCCTAGATTGCGTACAAGGGAATTTCCTACACCAACATGTAATGGAACCAACAATCGCCAGGGGTGAGGATGAGCCATCACTACTTGATCTAGTGTTCACAGATAATGTGTTGGATATTGAAAAAATTGAGTATGAACCACCAATTGGAAAGAGTGACCACTGTGTGTTGTTGATGGAGTATATCATTGAAGATATTCTGCCTGAGAGTAGAGGCACTGAGGACATGAGGAGGAACTATCCAAAAGGAGATTACATCAAAATGAATGAGCTTTTTGCAGTTATTGACTGGAGAACCTTATTTTACAACAAATCTGTACAAGAAATGTATGACATCTTTTGTGAGAAATATGGGAAGATAGTAGATTGCTGCATACCTGTCACCAAAGTAGGTGTAATTCATGCCAGAGAGAAATGGTTCGATAATGGGTGTAAAAGAGCTAAGGAGTGGAGAGACAAATGCTGGAAAAGGTATAGGAGGAGAAAAAACATAAATGCCTGGCAAACCTACAAAAGAGCAAGAAATGACTACCTAAGTAAAAGGAGAGAGGCAGAGAGAGACTATGAGAGGGACATCACCAGGAAGGCTAAAGAAAATCCCAAGCTTTTCCACAGCTTTATCAGAGGAAAACTGAAGGTAAAAGAACAGGTTTTAAGGCTAAAGAGAGTGGATGGAAGCATCACTGAGACGGATGAAGAGATCTGCAAAGAATTGAACAAGGAGTTTCAGTCAGTATTTACAGTAGAAAATACCCCACCCCCTCAGATTTCAGTGATAGAAGCTCAAGGGCCGGTATTAGAGAACATCAACCTTACAGCCACAGAGGTATGCAAAGCGCTGATGGATTTAGATGTTCATAAAGCTACAGGTCCTGATGACATATCCCCTCATGTGCTTAAAAAATGCGCAAACACAATATCAGTGGCACTAAGTATCATATTTAAGGAGTCACTGGAGTCGGGGGAGATTCCAAGATGCTGGAAACAAGCAAATGTGATACCTATCTTCAAAAAGGGAAGGAGGGATACGGCTCTAAACTATAGACCAGTTTCCTTGACCAGCATAGTTTGCAAAGTTATGGAGAAACTACTAAGTAAACATATCTCTCTTCACTTGGAATCCTTCAACTTTTTGTCAGTGAGGCAACATGGCTTCAGAGAAGGTTGATCAACAGTAACAAACTTATTAGAATTTTATGATGAGGTAAGCCAAATCTTACAGGAAAGAGAGGGCTGGGCAGATTGCATATTCCTAGACTTCCAGAAAGCGTTTGACACTGTTCCACATGGGAGACTTATTA
>JAXCGZ010002168.1:0-62500 GCA_037179515.1 Halocaridina rubra
AACTAACTTTATAAGAAAGTCCCACAAACTCCTCTAGTTTGTCGGGGTCCTTGGTACTAGGACTAAGTTGACTTATGACTTGCTTACAACAGTTCTTTGTTCAACGAGGCGATGCAATAAGCGTTATCAAGGAGGTGAAGGGCTAATGGCTAAAATCCATTAGTGACCTACATTCCTTTCTCCACGTCTTCTACGGCCAGCCTCCCTAATAAACTACACATTATACATACGAATATACGTGTATACATGATAGAAATTAATAAGTATACATGCTAAGTCTAAAAGTATACATTCATGCACTTACGTTACAATAAACGAAACTATATGCAAAATAACACTTACATAATGTACGTACAAATAAACTGTCTTGAAATATATTCAAGACATGATTTCCTGTGTGTTATTTACCCTTCGATCTTATAACCCCCTAAATTCGGAAATCCTGACACGGCTTCAGTAGAGGCCTACCACGATCTCAAAATTAAATCCTCTACCAATAAGATATAATTAATATTACATGCATAGACATACATGCACATATTTTATAAGGGGGTTTATGAACTGTTGATATGTGAATATTTAAATAAACTCTCCTCACCTTAAAGTAAAACTTCCTCATAGAGAATAATAATTTTTCTAACATACATTCTACCTACGAGTGTGCAATTAAATGAGCTCATTCTGTCCCTCACACGTAGTTATAAATATTGTTAGAAATAAGGTAAATCTGCATTGCATCTGTACTCATCTATCCGGATAACCCTGATGTCGTCAGCAATCACGAGATTCCCAATCAAACTCATTGAATATCTTCTGATCCACGTATCTCTATCACGTTTTTTACTTGAGTGTCTCGTAACGTCTCACGAGTACCACTAATAATAAACTTATAAGTACTGTTAACAAACACAGTAAGAATGAGTGCCTCGTAGCATCTCACGACGGCAACTAACTTTATAAGAAAGTCCCACAAACTCCTCTAGTTTGTCGGGGTCCTTGGTACTAGGACTAAGTTGACTTATGACTTGCTTACAACAGTTCTTTGTTCAACGAGGCGATGCAATAAGCGTTATCAAGGAGGTGAAGGGCTAATGGCTAAAATCCATTAGTGACCTACATTCCTTTCTCCACGTCTTCTACGGCCAGCCTCCCTAATAAACTACACATTATACATACGAATATACGTGTATACATGATAGAAATTAATAAGTATACATGCTAAGTCTAAAAGTATACATTCATGCACTTACGTTACAATAAACGAAACTATATGCAAAATAACACTTACATAATGTACGTACAAATAAACTGTCTTGAAATATATTCAAGACAATATATATATATATATATATATATATATATATATATATATATATATATATATATATATATATATATATATATATATATATATATATATATATATATATATATATAACAGACTGTACGATGAGTATAATGAGCTTTTCATTTTATGAAAAGATTTATATATATATATATCTTTTGGATTCTGATTTTGGCTTCCTTATTTGTATTTATTTAGATGCATATTTTATTATAGGAATATAGGAGATAGAGAGATTAATAAATAAATACCAAAATAAATTTTGGATATTCTATATATATATATATATATATATATATATATATATATATATATATATATATATATATATATATATATATATATATATATATATATATATATATATATATATATATATATATATATACATTAAGAACTGGGAACTGACTTTACACACAATATTAAATTAGATAAACAATTTAATAAAAAAAAAACCTAACCTATCCTAATCTAATCTAATCGAAGCATGAGGACCTATAAGCATTTTAGATCCCAATTATTCATGAACTCATATATATATATATATATATATATATATATATATATATATATATATATATATATATATATATATATATATATATATATGTTATTAGCTCCTTTTTTTTTTCTTTCTGTTATAACTCTGTGAAGCACAGTTTCATATTTTGTCTGTTTACTGCAAATCTTCCAGCTAAAGCTTTTAATGGGATTCTTTTTTATGCCAGTAACTCGGACTAGGAAAATGGTATCGCAAAGCGCGATATTGATGAAATCAGAACACAACATTTGTAATGCTAATTTTTATGACTAAGATTTGGTACCTCCAATAACACAACAATAATTCGTCTCTTTCTTTATAGTTATTAATTTCTATTTCTATTTGCACTGGAACGCTAACAAAAAGTGTGAAATTAAAATTCCGTTAAAAATAAAAGTTGCATGATATAACGCGAGACTGAAATGGGATCACGGTTGGCAACTCCACAGATCATTAAAAAAAAAAAAATGAAAGCAAGGGGGTTGGGATTAGTATACATCGGATGAGAGAAAAAAAAAGAAAAAATATATGTTAGCTACA
This sequence comes from Halocaridina rubra, assembly GCA_037179515.1. Classification (NCBI taxonomy): domain Eukaryota; kingdom Metazoa; phylum Arthropoda; class Malacostraca; order Decapoda; family Atyidae; genus Halocaridina; species Halocaridina rubra. Next base: position 2,427 of record JAXCGZ010002168.1, read on the forward strand.
ATACCAAATATATTTGGCTTTTCAAAAGAGGTAACAGCTGCAGACTAAAATGAAAGGGGAAAAAAAAAAGGTGCACCATCAGCATAGAGATAAAGAGGATTATGAGCGCGTGAGAGCATATAGCCTACTAGACCCAGTGTTTATCATCGAACCGTTTATATGCACGAGATCCTCGTGTACATAGACGAGTTTATGAGCACTACTTGTGCTTGTGCCTCCAGGCAAGCAACACGTGATTACCTAATTGTGATTACCTAATTGTGTTTACGGGAAAGAGCCCAAAGCTCGTATCTTCCCGTCTCCTGATCGGTTCCATTTTATACTTAGTGATACTTATCATACCTGTCCTTAAAACTATGGATTGAGATAGCATTAACTACCTCCTCGCTTAGCCAATTCCAATTATCAACTACTCTTACACTGAAAAAGTATTTCCTTACATCCTGCAAAGAAGTTTTTTTTACGAAGCTTCAAACTATGACCTCTAGTTCTAGAGCCAGCCATATCAAAATATCGATCCCTATCCACTCTATCATAACCACGAAGGAATTTAAAGACTGTCACCATCTCCCCCCTCACTCTTCTAGCTTCGAGTGATGGCAAGTCTAATTCCCTCAGCCTCTCATCATAACTGAGATTGCGTATTTCTGGCACCAGTTTCGTGGCATGTCTTTGAACTTTTTCAAGCTTAGCTATGTGCTTTTTCAAGTGCGGATTCCAAAAGGGGGCTGCATATTCGAGTTTTGGCCTCACATAGGTTACATAAATATTTCTGAACATTTCCTTGTCCATGTGCCTGAAGGCTACCCTTACATTTGATAAGAATGCATATGCTGCCCTTACTATGCCATTTATATATATTTCTGGAGACAAATCTGCCAGTATGTTTACTCCTAGATCTCTCTCATTTTCTGTCTCTTGAAGTTGTACTCCAGCCACCGAGTAGTCAAGCTTGGGCCTTCTTGCACTTGTACCCATTCTCATTACCTTACATTTTGAAGTATTGAATTTCATTAGCCACTTTTCTGACCACTCATGCAGATTATTTAGATCCTCCTGAAGTTCTCTACCATTGTTCTCGTTTTTTACTGTCTTCACAATCTTTGCATCATCTGCAAACATATTCATGAATGAATTTACAGACTCTGGTAGGTCATTTACATATACAAGGAACAAAAGTGGCCCTAAAACTGAACCCTGTGGAACTCCACTACTAACTCTTCTCCATTCAGACACTGAGTGTCTTACTCTAACCCTCTGTTCCCTTCCTTCTAAGTAAGTTTTTATCCATTCCAAAACATTTCCACCTATTCTAGCCATTGATTGCAGCTTCCTAATAAGTCTCCCATGTGGAACAGTGTCAAACGCTTTCTGGAAGTCTAGGAATATGCAATCTGCCCAGCCCTCTCTTTCCTGTAAGATTTGGCTTACCTCATGCGTCAAATAACGAGTACAGGTCGTACTTTCTATATACACGAGAACTTCGTGTGTATACGAGATTAGGTTGGGTCAGGTTAGGTTATGCAGTATATGTAGTGCACATAGTACTCAGTATACACAACATAGTGTACATAACACCAGTATAACCACTAGTAGTGCTAATAGGTGCAGCCGTTTATCATGCTAGCACGTAGGTTATGACGACGTTGAAATCGGCTAACATTTTTCAGATGATTATTCGAGTTGTAGCAATATGGAAAATTAGTCCAATATGACTCAAATGACCGTGCTATGTCTCATAATAATATATGTACTTGAGCAATAGGTTACAGGAAATAATCGGTGTAGTAGGTTGGTCCATGACACAAGTCGCTCATTGTGATACTACAGCTAAGAGTCTTTTAGACTGAAATAGGACTGTCCAGGATATTTTGACGTTAAGTCGTTCTTCAGTCGTTGTTCTTTTTCTATGCCTACATCATCACCGAATATTCTTGGATATTCGTTACATATTTCTTACTATCCCTTCACATCTGACAAGTCAGCACATTCCATCTCTGTTTCTCTTTACTTTATGTTTTCTCCGTGCCCAGGCCCGATGAGGGCAGTTTTATATATATATATATATATATATATATATATATATATATATATATATATATATATATATATATATATATATATATATATATATATATATATACATATATATATATATATAGCCCGTCCTGGTGTCACACTTATATAAAAATAACTTCGCATGTTAAAGCAAAAACAAAAACAAAAAAATCTGTGTGAATTAACATATACAAATCCGAAAACCCGAGTAATTTTTTTTTGTACCTGTTGTCATATGTGTATAAGAGAGTCAGAGAGCTTTATTCCCTTATCTTTATAATTTCTCTTGTATCTTATATCGCCAGTACACCTGTTAGTGCTTCAGCAGTTGCTTCTGATTTTTAAAGAATTTTACTGTTTGGTTTTATATTTGTTCATTCATTTAATCGCCTGTGTGTTTGAGTTGTGAGAAATAAGAATGATAAAACAAGTATCTGGCTTTGTAAAGTGACTGCAGGAGTAAAGCAAGTACAAGACTGAGCTGATAAAGAGACTATTTTCATAGTTATATTAATGAAGTGGAAGGTATAGAAAGTAATAGTAGTCTGTTCATAGCAACGCTAAGACACAATTTGTAGTGGAAGGGAGGAGGAGGAGAAGAAAAAAGAAGAAATATATAGAAGAAGAAGGAAAATTAGCAGTGGCAGCAGTAGCGTTATTACGAAGTAATGCCTTGAATAATAGCCATAGAAAGAAAAAAGGGGAATTAAGGCAAAAAATAAAGTTTAAAAGTCTAAAAGATATAAAGAAATAGCTTTACGGAGCTTGAAAAGAGAAGAAGAAGAAAAGGAGCTGATTCGTAGAAACATAAAATCATCCTACAAGATTTTGGAGGGAGATAGTAAATGCCAAATCACTTCCAAAGGGTCCTCACATTACGTCTTGGCAGCAGGATCTGAAATACATCAGTATTTGGCTACTTCCCAGAGAGACTTCCTTCAGACACTTCAAAATTCTCTCTCTCTCTCTCTCTCTCTCTCTCTCTCTCTCTCTCTCTCTCTCTCTCTCTCTCTCTCTCTCTCTCTCTCTCGTTGTTCCTGCAGGCACGGTTTCTGGAACGCAATGACAGGACAAGAAATACTTGATGCAAGAATTTATGAATCACTAAATATTACATTGTGCAAGACGCATGCAGTATTTGGCTGCTTCCCAGAGAGAGAAAGAGAGTTCCTCCTGGCACTTGAGATTTCCCTGGAATTTTTTTCAAGGAGGTATGAGTTCTAGTTCCAGGATCAGGATACAGGGCAGAGAAGCTTATCATGAAATACATATAACTCACTAAATAAAGTATGGTAGTAGCGAATATTTGGCATTTCCCTGGTGAGAATGCTGCAAGATATCTCTAATTTCTTGCTAGAGGCTGTTTCACTTCTTAGAACAAAGAGACATGTTTTAAATCTATTTTATGTTATGCAAAAGAAATGAATGATAACAATGAAGAATATTATAGCTTTCCCAAATGGCTAAATTCATTATGTATTATTCTTATGCTTGTTTTTACATGATCTAGAAAAAATAACTCAAAATTATGAGTTGCATCTTTTATACACGTTCACACCATGTTATCAGGATTAGACTTAAAACTGGGTGTATATTAAGTGTCAAATAAAGTAAAGAATTTCGCCTAAGTTTATAATATTCCGAAGGGAAGTAAAACAGAAAAAAAAAAGTAAGGAAACTTGCCAAGGGAAAATTAATTTTATTATTTAGACGGTTGCCCTAAACGTTCGCGTAATAATAATAATAATAATAATAATAATAATAATAATAATAATAATAATAATAATAATAATAATAATAATAATAATTATTATTATTATTATTATTATTATTGTTATTATTATTATTATTATTATTATTATTATTATTATTATTATTATTATTATTATTATTATTATTATTATTATTATTATTATTATTAATGTTGTTGTTGTTGTGCAAACCTAAAACTTACGGAAAATTATTTCATGATCCTCTAAATGTAAGTTTTGATTATCATATGCAAGAAGAAAAGAATACAGGCAAAGAATACCACATAGTAGTGATAATCGTCTTTTACGAGTCGCCGTGGCTCAGTCGGTAGCGTCTCCGACTCTGAGGCGTCAGGTCGAGGGTTCGCGCCCCGTCACGGTCTGAGGTTAGCAAAGGCATGCACTCAGCGTAAGGATTACATTTGCCAAAACAAGTCCTTCGCAAGAAGGCAACCGTCCTAGCCCTTGGTTGATAAGGGAGTCCGTGACGTAAAACCGGAACCAGTGATAATCGTCTTTTAAGCCTTTGTAACTGTCGTACGAAAAAAAAATTTAAGAACCGTCTCGTTGAATTTCTCTCTCTCTCTCTCTCTCTCTCTCTCTCTCTCTCTCTCTCTCTCTCTCTCTCTCTCTCTTTCAACTCAAGATTCAATAAATAATTCATGAGAGAGGACAGGCACAAGGGGAGACCTTTTTTTACACGTTCACACAAAGCATTTTCTCAATCAACTGTAGGAAATTCTTAAAATGTTTTTATCTCTACTAAATTCAGTTGGAATGGAGCTTGATAATTCGTTTGTCTATTTCGAATAGTTAATCAATATGTAATTATATATATATATATATATATATATATATATATATATATATATATATATATATATATATATATATATATATATATATATATATATATATATATATATATGTTTGTTGTTGGTCAGGTTTTACGTCACGGACTCCCTTTTCAACCAAGGGCTAGGTCGGTTGCCTTCTTACGAAAGACTTGTTTTGGCAGATGTAATCGTTACCCTGAGTGCATGCCCTTGCTAACCTCAGACCGTGACGGGGCTCGAACCCTCAACCTGATGCCTCAGAATCGCGGACGCTACCGATTGAGCCACGGTATATATATATATATATATATATATATATATATATATATATATATATATATATATATATATATATATATATATATATATATATATATCCCTGTCAAGGACTGAGGTTAGTAAGGGCATACACTCAGGGTAACGATTACATCTACCAAAACAAGTCCTTCGTAAGAAGGCAACCGTCCTAGCCCTTAGTAGAAAAGGGAGTTCGTGACGTAAAACCGAATCCATATATATATATATATATATATATATATATATATATATATATATATATATATATATATATATATATACATACATACATACATATATATATATATATATATATATATATATATATATATATATATATATATATATATATATATATATATATATATATATATATATATATATATATAGATAGATAGATAAATAGATAGATAGATAGATAGATAGATAGATAGAGAGAGAGAGAGAGAGAGAGAGAGAGAGAGAGAGAGAGAGAGAGAGAGAGAGAGAGAGAGAGAGAGAGAGAGAGAGAGAGAGAGAGACTTTTAATTGGAATCATAATGTTTCGTACTTCTTAGTAAATTATCATATGAATGTACAAGTGTCGGTGGACATGTGCTTATATATGTTTTCCTGTACCCACCACTGTTTCATATTCACTAGATACATATATGGCTACAGGAGAACACATAATCCCCTTTCAAGATGACTTGTATATTCATTTGATAATGTACGATGAAGAACGAAACATTATGAATTCAAATGAATTTTCTGACCACCTATATAAGTCAATATATATATATATATATATATATATATATATATATATATATATATATATATATATATATATATATATATATATATATATATATATATATATATATATATATATATATATTAAATTATCCTTTTCATATGGTAATATATGGTGTGGAGGATTTCCTATGTGTTATTACTCTTCGATCTTATAACCGCCTAAATTCGGAAATCCTGACATGGCTTCGGTAGAGGCCTACGAGAGATCTCAAATTTAAAATCCTCTACCAAAAAAATATAATTAATATTACATGCATAGACATACATGCAAATATATAATAAGGGGGTTTGTGAACTGTTGATATGTGAATACTAAACTCTCCTCACCTTAAATTAAAACTTCCTTATACTTAATAATAAATTTTCCAACATATATTCTATCTACGAGTGTTCTACTAAAATGAGCTCATTCTGTCCCTCACACGTAGTCATAAATATTGTTAGAAATAAGTTAAATCTGTACTCATCTATTCGGAAAACCCAACTGTCGTCAGCAATCACGGGACTCCGAATCAAACTTGAATATCTTCAGATCACGAATCTCTACCGCGTTCTTCTACTTGAGTGTCTTGTAGTGCCTCACGAGAGCAGCTAATTACTCATTATCAAACTTATAAGTACTGTCAATAAACATAGTAAACATGAGTGCCTCGTAGCATCTCACGACAGCAACTGAGAATAAACTCACAAATAAAACAAAGCAAAAACTCTATCGTTCATTCAGCACTAGAAAAAGCATGTTCTGAACACGTGGACAATTCTAATTGGAAAGAACTCTCTGTTTACACAAAGTAATCAACGTTATCATGACGCGGTAAAAGAGTAATTGGCAGAAAGCTTACCAAAGCAGATTTTGCTCTCGCCTTTGGAGCTATACATACACTATGCATAAGAATACTTATGCATACTATAAATGAATACGATTCATATGCGTAAATTTAATATAATTGAATAAGTATACATAGAATGTCTGTAAATCTACAAACATGCACTTAAACTACAATAAACAAAACTATCATGCAAAACAACACTTACATATGTACGTAGAAATAAACTGTCTTGAAATATATTCAAGACATATAGTATCTATTGGATATAGCGCTTGGCTATCACCAAAAGGATCCCGAGTTCAACTCCTAGCCGTAGCTCACACTTTTTTTAGATTCTCCACCCAAGGATGGGTGGAACGGGTCATGGAGGACCTGTAAGGCGGCTACAAGCCGGCACAGGCCCCAAACCCCCACGGTGGTGACCAGCCACAGCAGTAACCTCCACAGTAAACAGCTTAAACTCTCTTGCCTGGACGAGGAACGAACCGCCGATCTCGCGAATGCGAGGACAGCATGTTACCACTGTACTAGCCAGGAGGCCGTAGCTCACGCACAGTATCCTTTGTCAGAGTAGCTTGAGGATAATCAGGAGTGTGTAGAGCTTTTGTTGTGGTCTCTGTTAGCTTAGAAGGACTGATATTGCGCCATCAGATGAGTGGAGTCAGTAGTGGAGGAGTGAAGCGAATAAATTTACTTTAAAATTCTAAAAAATGAAGTAAAAAGGAAACTTCTGGCAACGAGCACGTAGTACTGCTGTTCCACTTCGAGTAAACTTGCAAGGATGAATTCGGTGCAAGAGACTGAAGAGATTCGAAAAATTTGCCACACGTCTTACTAAGTTACTTTTAATATTTGCAGTTAACCGTAAGCACGATTAGGTAATTACATCAAGAATAATATTGAATAACAATGTTGATATAATTATAGGGAGGGAGCAGCAACAACGAAGAATAGGTGGAAATGTTTTGGAATGGATAAAAACTTACTTAGAAGGAAGGGAACAGAGGATTAGAGTAAGACACTCAGTGTCTGAATGGAGAAGAAATAGTAATGGAGTTCCACAGGGTTCAGTTTTAGGGCCACTTTTGTTCCTTGTATATGTAAATGACCTACCAGAGTCTGTAAATTCATTCATGAATATGTTTGCAGATGATGCAAAGATTGTGAAGAAAGTAAAAAAACGAGAACAATGGTAGAGAACTTCAGGAGGATCTAAATAATCTGCATGAGTGGTCAGAAAAGTGGCTAATGAAATTCAATACTTCAAAATGTAAGGTAATGAGAATGGGTACAAGTGCAAGAAGGCCCAAGCTTGACTACTCGGTGGCTGGAGTACAACTTCAAGAGACAGAAAATGAGAGAGATCTAGGAGTAAACATATTGGCCGATTTGTCTCCAGAAATACATATAAATGGCATAGTAAGGGCAGCATATGCATTCTTATCAAATGTAAGGGTAGCCTTCAGGCACATGGACAAGGAAATGTTCAGAAATATTTATGTAACCTATGTGAGGCCAAAACTCGAATATGCAGCCCCCTTTTGGAATCCGCACTTGAAAAAGCACATAGCTAAGCTTGAAAAAGTTCAAAGACATGCCACGAAACTGGTGCCAGAAATACGCAATCTCAGTTATGATGAGAGGCTGAGGGAATTAGACTTACCATCACTCGAAGCTAGAAGAGTGAGGGGGGGATATGGTGACAGTCTTTAAATTCCTTCATGGTTATGATAGAGTGGATAGGGATCAATATTTCGATATGGCTGGCTCTAGAACTAGAGGTCATAGTTTGAAGCTTCGTAAGAAAACTTCTTTGCAGGATGTAAGGAAATACTTTTTCAGTGTAAGAGTAGTTGATAATTGGAATTGGCTAAGCGAGGAGGTAGTTAATGCTATCTCAATCCATAGTTTTAAGGACAGGTATGATAAGTCTGACTAAGTATAAAATGGAACCGATCAGGAGACGGGAAGATAGGAGCCTTGGGCTCTTTCCCGTAAGCACAATTAGGTAATCACAATTCGGTAATCACACACACACACACACACACACACATATGGGAAGATAGTAGATTGCTGCATACCTGTCACCAATGTAGGTGTAATTCATGCCTGAGAGAAATGGTTCGATAATGGGTGTAAAAGAGCTAAGGAGTGGAGAGACAAATGCTGGAAAAGGTATAGGAGGAGCAAAAACATAAATGCCTGGCAAACCTACAAAAGAGCAAGAAATGACTACCTAAGTAAAAGGAGAGAGGCAGAGAGAGACTATGAGAGGGACATCACCAGGAAGGCTAAAGAAAATCCCAAGCTTTTCCACAGCTTTATCAGAGGAAAACTGAAGGTAAAAGAACAGGTTTTAAGGCTAAAGAGAGCAGATGGAAGCATCACTGAGACGGATGAAGAGATCTGCAAAGAATTGAACAAGGAGTTTCAGTCAGTATTTACAGTAGAAAATACCCCACCCCCTCAGATTGCAGTGATAGAAGCTCAAGGGCCGGTATTAGAGAACATCAACCTTACAGCCACAGAGGTATGCAAAGCGCTGATGGATTTAGATGTTCATAAAGCTACAGGTCCTGATGACATATCCCCTCATGTGCTTAAAAAATGCGCAAACACAATATCAGTGGCACTAAGTATCATATTTAAGGAGTCACTAGAGTTGGGGGAGATTCCAAGATGCTGGAAACAAGCAAATGTGATACCTATCTTCAAAAAGGGAAGGAGGGATACGGCTCTGAACTATAGACCAGTTTCCTTGACCAGCATAGTTTGCAAAGTTATGGAGAAACTACTAAGGAAACATATCTCTCTTCCCTTGGAATCCTTCAACTTTTTGTCAGTGAGGCAACATGGCTTCAGAGAAGGTAGATCAACAGTAACAAACTTATTAGAATTTTATGATGAGGTGAGCCAAATCTTACAGGAAAGAGAGGGCTGGGCAGATTGCATATTCCTAGACTTCCAGAAAGTGTTTGACACTGTTCCACATGGGAGACGTATTAGGAAGCTGCAATCAATGGCTAGAATAGGTGGAAATGTTTTGGAATGGATAAAAACTTACTTAGAAGGAAGGGAACAGAGGGTTAGAGTAAGACACTCAGTGTCTGAATGGAGAAGAGTTAGTAGTGGAGTTCCACAGGGTTCAGTTTTAGGGCCACTTTTGTTCCTTGTATATGTAAATGACCTACCAGAGTCTGTAAATTCATTCATGAATATGTTTGCAGATGATGCAAAGATTGTGAAGAAAGTAAAACACGAGAACAATGGTAGAGAACTTCAGGAGGATCTTGTAGGATGAATTCTAACGCTGCCCAACAAGTTGTAGGATGAATTTTGGACTATCCCCCTTTGAATTCACCACTTTGTAAGATGACTGGGTTATCTCGCCGCTTGTTACCAAGTTGTCGTAAAGTTAATTACTATTACACCACGTGTCATCAGTTGTCGTAATGAATTCTTCTCACTACGTTAATTACTATTTCACCACGTTAATATTAGTACCAGAAGGGTGCAAGGTAAGAATGGACAAGCAGTGGTTCCTTTATCTTAATTTATTCTAGAGTACAACATATTCGACGCCTCAATGCCCCCCACCCTATGACTATCACAATCTATGATCTATTCGTGCCCCGGGCAAAGTTCTAACTAACTGTGTCTGCCCTGGGTGGTTCTTGAAATACCCCCGGGGCAGGGCGTGGCTTGACATCCAATCCTGCCAATGAACTCGAGTGACATCCAGTCCTGCAAATCAACACCAGGTTCGAAGTGGAGTCCCTCCTATTTCGGGGAGGGGCTATTTCAACAAGCCTATAGAACGGAAAAGTTCCAGGTCAGAGCGTGGCTATTGGGTATCTCTCCAGGACATGTACATACGTACGGGCCACATGTTTGTGTTTCTTGTGGTTTAGGAAATGGCTAACTTCCTGGCCTTTCCCATCCTCTCCAGGTACTCGATGCCAGATGCTAAGTCTCATGGTTCCGGTCATATATCTCCTTGACACTTTCTACAAACATAGGCCGTACCGCAGAAAACAAGCCTCCCACATTAGTTCCAGGTGCCTAGCCATAAATCTTGGTGGTCCCAAGGGAAAATATGGTCTGCACCCAAAACTCAATAAAAGTGAGGGCATGTAATAAAATATCTGTGCCCTCGACCAACCGTTACCCCTCAAGATTTGTTACAAGTTTCAGATTCTGGCTTCAGCATGACGGACTGGCTTCAGCATGACGGACTGGCTTCAGCATGACGGAAGTCATGCGACATCCCTCCCAACCAAAACTGAAATATTTCTTATTTCAGTCAAAGCATGGGCTAATTTTTTGAGAGCTCTTGGACATATCCTAGCTAACATTAGTTTACAATAGAAATGGGGCCGAATTATTTAAGCTATTTTCTAAGAATTCCTATAATTAACAAATAAATTTAACCTTAATCATTAGGATTTCAGTGTGTAACTAATCATTATTAAACACTAATTAAGATCACAAGTTAGTTTAGATCATGACATTACTGTGTCTACTTCTCTCCTTTTTCAAAAGATTTACAAAAGTTGGTTAGCTACAGTAAAAAGATAAATCATGTAGAACATTAGTATGTACGAACATTTAAAATGCGATAGACAATAACATAAATGGTAACTTCCTATCGTTACTATGGATCATTGATTTGTCTTAAAATTAGGCCTTAAAAAACTACTCCTGAAACAAAATATTGGTTACGATGTGCAAAGTCAGAAAACATTCATAATTCCAATGTGCAATTCCTATTCATAGACAAACTGATATGAGAACTTAATGAACACAAAGATTAAATCATAATTCAAACAATGATAATGCTAAAACAAAACACTAATATTATTTAAGCAGAAGACAACTTATTACTATCAGTGCAAATCATACAATTCATCAAAGGCACTTATTCAAAAACTATCTTTAAAGGAGTCTCTGAGTTGTCGCTTAAAATTATCTTAAAACTAGGTAAAACAAATAATAAAAGGGGACCTTTTCTTTCCCACTTTTTTCTTTCAGTTCTAAAACTTGGGTTGTTCTTTCCAACAACCAATAAGGGATTTTTAAATACCCTTCTTTCTCTCTTCACTAAGGTTTGGACATGTATAGGGATTTTTTTCTTTCTGTCTGTTTGAATCCCATCAATGCGTGTACGTGGCTTTTTAGAGTGTTTTTTTTTTTTTATTAAAGACTTTTGTTTTCTCTTTCCCTTGCTCATGAAATTCTTGCTAGGCGTGATTCCACAGTTTCTCTCTCTTCGCTTTTTCACTCCCCTGCCGTCTTCGCTGCAGGCCCAGGTTCGTACACTACCATAAATTATCTTTTTTCTAAGATAGGCAAGACAAAGAGGAAGCGATCGATGCACCTTTCAAATCCCTCCAGCCTGGCTTTTTCGTCCTACCCTCGGCCGATCTTGACTAAGACCACCCTGTAGGAGACCTGCAACGTCAGCGCGATTTCTCTTCAGTACTTCGAAGCAGACCTCGGGATGAAAATTTGAACCTATGTCACTACTACAGTTGTAAGAAAGGTTCCCTATGACTTCAGGGTACCAACAATGGCCATACGTTGGTAATCGAGGCTATACTTTGCCTCCCCTGCAACTGCAAGTGATTGCAATCTCTATTCAATGGGCAACAGGGACTTGTTTGAGAGGACAAAATCTAAAGACTTTCAGAACTTGCAGGTCGGGGCTGCCTAGAAATAGGGTGGTAATAGAAGGTATGTGTCTACACAACTAGATTATTATTCCAAGATACTTAGGACTTAGAAGCTGCTACATAGCATTACTCTACTATAAATATCAAAAAGAACAATCATGAAATACTGAGAAAAGCCACTAAAGAAATATTCTTATTAGCGGTGGCTACAGTAACATCAAGTATGAATTCAGATAAAAGATACAAATCATCAGGTTACTGCTGATTGCATTTCAAAAATAATAATTAGCAACAGGCCATTAAGAGATAGCAACAATATCAGTCAACATAGTAACATTACTAATAATCATGCTCAAAAAATAAGAATAATAAAAAATAAAATAAAAATACTAAATCAGAAATAGCAATATATATACAATGGAGACTGGCATTCAGAAGTAAGTACAGAGTTCTATACTTATATTTCATAGTAATGCTCATTCTAACACAGTCTCTTTTACTATTCAAATTCCTGCTGTCATAATCTATATATATATATAGAGCATAAGTGGCAACTTGCTGGCTCCACAATTTGTCAATGGGAGTTCTATCTATTCTCTAAACAGTTGCGACATGTGGCAAAAATATTTATGCAAATGGCAGTACTACCGATGTCTTAACAGTATTTATGCAATAACAGCATGCAACAATCTATCGACTGCAATAAAATGTAGGCACAATTATCGCCTAGCTTTGCTGGAAAAAAAAAACACAAAAAAAGAATCAATGACGGCAACATTCTTGTAGTATCGAAAGGAGCCTCTGTCAGTCTCAGAGTAGAGTGAAAGGTAGAAGAGAGAGAGAGAGAGAGAGAGAGAGAGAGAGAGAGAGAGAGAGAGAGAGAAAGGTTGACTGGGCGACCGTGATATACGTTGCGGTATCCACCCTGTGGTCAGGCGAGACGGGCCTCCTTCCTTTAACTGTACTGAAAATAAAAAATCGTCGCAGAGTATCTCTAATAATAAAATAATAAATAAACAAATGAAAGTGAACAAACGTTAGCAATGACTATCGATAGAGGTTTACGTTTATTGTCAGAGGGCTATTCTTATTCCCCATTAACAAAAAACAAAAGCAAAAAGAACTTAGTGTACAACTGCAGAAATGTCGAAGCATAAATCCATTCCTTTCTGTTTAATATTGCTAAGGACTTTACTGTAACAGCATACACATCCTTGTCTATTATGACGATCTTTTTCTTGCTATAAATCAGAGGGTTGAGTCGAAGCACACACTCTCTAAAAGGCAACATATCCCTGATGAAATTAAAGCAAAAGATTAAAATCATATGTGACAATATCTCTACTACTATCAACAAAAGTACAAATATCTTTTTCTTAACAGACGTCTTATCATGACTTAAGTATCATTAATTTTAACTTTAAAACTCAACATATAAATTCTGAGAATCTTAATTATCTCAATTAGCTCAATTATAATTTTAAATTCATAACAGTAACAGTAATTAACAATAATTATTTCTAGATAATCTTTTCAAAACTCTTTAATTAAGATTTTAAAGATATGTTCAATACAAAAAACTATATAACAAAAACGGGTATCAAAGAATATCAAAAGTCTATCTCTGTGTATGCAATAATAAAAACAAAAAGTATATTTCATTAGCAACAGTAGAGAATGCATTTTGCTTAAGTTTCATAACCTCGTACGGAGTTGTACATGAACAATTCAAACATAAAATATATATATTCTTTTACTATCTCGAATTTGACTTATGTAAATTACTAAACAACAGAATTTCCTCCAGAACAGGGAGAAGTTCGACTTATAACTGTTCTGTCTGCTTTTACGGGGGGTGCGCATGTGGGCGCTGTTTTCTCCCCTGTTCTTTTGGCTTCTGGATCAACTTCTGCTCTCCCAAATACGGGAAACGGCTGTATAACATTCTTGTTGTGATTTCGTGTCAGCTCTCACTCTTTCTTTATGACCAAGCTGAAATAGTTTTGATAAACATTATCATGGCTAAAACTCGCAAAGTTTTATTTTATCAATCTAACATCTCTTCAGACAAATAATGTATATACTGCAGCTAGCAAAGAAAATAATCATTCATAGATTCACGTCCTTTATCACGTAATATCTATCTTGGAATCTCTCTCGGAAATCGAATAATAATCTCATTGGCGGAGTAGGGGACAAAACAAAAATAAAACAAACTTGGCATCTCAACCATATCTGGGCAGGTGGAGAATCACTTTCTCAAAAATATCCCTCACTAGATATTGCAACAGCGCATCACCTCCCATAAAAATACTCTGATATGGCATGCAGAAGAACCTGGCGGAGCAGGGGAACGACCCTCGCAGAGACTCCCCAATCGTGCTTCCTAACGGTGCTTTCCGCGATTTCACCCCCTAGAGCATCCCCCCATTATACCCCCAGTCATTCATACTCATTCTCGGCCTCAATCGCTGCATCACTTTCAAAAAATCATCCCCGTTCTGTAAAATTCCCTTTTATTTACAACATGTTGGTTTTCCTTTCCCGATCTCTCTGAAGGAGAGTAAAGGTGAAATCTCGGTTGGGCCGTGCGGTCACATGACTGCCTCACCAGTCCTAGGTCCCATTCTAACGAACAAACAAACATTCTACTCCCTTGAAGCTACGTTTGGGTGACACTGAAAAAACCTTCCCTATTCTAGGACAGCACAAATTCCTCTAATTTACTCTTACTTTCACCTGCATAGCGCGAAATAAAAAACTCATCTCTAAATAACATCACGAAAATTTCTTATTCTTCAAAAAAACATGCCACACACGTATCGTAATATTAATTTCCCATCGAAACAACATTAAAAGAACAATCTGTCATTTATGTCTTTCTTTCGCTAAAACATTACTCCCGCAGAGAAAAACAAACAAAAAAAGAAAGAACCTTGAAAACAGGCGCAATCTTAACACTCGATTTCTTACGCTTTAAGAAATTTATATAAAAATGATTTTACACGTCCTTTAAATATCAAAGATCAGTACAATTACTACATATTTATAATAACGAGGTTGGGAGATCAATTGGTCACTTCCGCATTCCTTTCTCGAAAATCACACGTGGTCTATGAAAAACTTAAAAGCAGATGCACGTATATTTCTCACTATAATTCTTACGCTTAAGAAATTAATATACTGTAATAGTGATTGCACGTATATTAAATTTTCAATTAAAATCAATACATTCGCGTTCTTAAAATTCAATTTAGGCATTAATACAAATAAATGGAGCACACTTCCAACGCAATTTCTTTACATTACTCAAATTATAACAAAAAACGGAGTTTATTGCTGCTTATAGCTATTAGTACAAATTATCCATGTTAGTAATGGGTACAGAAATTCTACATTTATCAACTTATTAGGCGCCACACCCCTCATAGGCGGGTTGGCTGAGTCAAAGCATAACTACAAGATAAAATGGCGGCATCCACCGACCTCAATTTCTTTTACTAATTGTCCCATTACTCACTGGATACAGATCACAAGTACTTAGCTATTTTAAGGAGGTGATCCTGAAGGACTTCACGGCAGAAGGCAAGGAAGGAGGGGGTTCTTCTTCTTCTCTCGAGCAAAATCGACGAATCGCCATCTTCTTGGTCGGATCCGGCAACTTATATTTCTTGTAATGGGCATTTTCACTCAATGCTCCGGTCACACTTCGGCTTACTAAGAAATATCTTAGGAATAGTTCCTTAAAAGTTTCATAATATTCTTTGTTTGACCACTCGTCACTTCTCATCCGCAGCCCCAAGTATTTCAGGAAATCGGTCGCGGGAATTATGGACGGACATTCGAGGTCTTTTACATTTGCGCCATCGAGGTATAAAGGTGAATTTTTGACTCGAGGCTCCTTTACAACCAGGGCACGGGGTGGGGGCTTGTCCTGCTGCGTTCCCTGTGTCACCACGGGGCTCGGAGCGGCAGGCTGTTCGTCGATGTTTGAGGCGTCGGTTTCTCTGTCGGCGTTGACCAAGTTCCTTCTCGGCGGAGCGACGTCGGCAGGAGTTTGTAGGCGCCGCACGTGCTCCTCCAGTTCGAGAATTCTCCGGTGTTTGGCCTCGTCACTCATTTCTTGAATTGAGAGATGTTGGATTTCTGCTTTTGCCATTCTTATTTTCTTTTCTTCGCACTGGTTTCTTCTGATATGAGAGTCTCTTCGTATGTTTTCCAGGCGTGATGATCCGTACTGCGCTGCCACCAAGTTGTAGGATGAATCCCACCGCTGCCACCAAGTTGTAGGATGAATTCTACCACTGCCCAACAAGTTGTAGGATGAATTTTGGACTATCCCCCTCTGAATTCACCACTTTGTAAGATGACTGGGTTATCTCGCCGCTTGTTACCAAGTTGTCGTAAAGTTAATTACTATTACACCACGTGTCATCAGTTGTCGTAATGAATTCTTCTCACTACGTTAATTACTATTTCACCACGTTAATATTAGTACCAGAAGGGTGCAAGGTAAGAATGGACAAGCAGTGGTTCCTTTATCTTAATTTATTCTAGAGTACAACATATTCGACGCCTCAATGCCCCCACCCTATGACTATCACAATCTATGATCTATTCGTGCCCCGGGCAAAGTTCTAACTAACTGTGTCTGCCCTGGGTGGTTCTTGAAATACCCCCGGGGCAGGGCATGGCTTGACATCCAATCCTGCCAATGAACTCGAGTGACATCCAGTCCTGCAAATCAACGCCAGGTTCGAAGTGGAGTCCCTCCTATTTCGGGGAGGGGCTATTTCAACAAGCCTATAGAACGGAAAAGTTCCAGGTCAGAGCGTGGCTATTGGGTATCTCTCCAGGGCATGTACATACGTACGGGCCACATGTTTGTGTTTCTTGTGGTTTAGGAAATGGCTAACTTCCTGGCCTTTCCCATCCTCTCCAGGTACTCGATGCCAGATGCTAAGTCTCATGGTTCCGGTCATATATCTCCTTGACACTTTCTACAAACATTGGCCGTACCGCAGAAAACAAGCCTCCCACATTAGTTCCAGGTGCCTAGCCATAAATCTTGGTGGTCCCAAGGGAAAACATGGTCTGCACCCAAAACTCAATAAAAGTGAGGGCATGTAATAAAATATCTGTGCCCTCGACCAACCGTTACCCCTCAAGATTTGTTACAAGTTTCAGATTCTGGCTTCAGCATGACGGACTGGCTTCAGCATGACGGAAGTCATGCGACAATCTAAATAATCGGCATGAGTGGTCAGAAAAGTAGCTAATGAAATTCAATACCTCAAAATGTAAGGTAATAAGAATGGGTACAAGTGCAAGAAGGCCCAAGCTTGACTACTCGGTGGCTGGAGTACAACTTCAAGAGACAGAAAATGAGAGAGATCTAGGAGTAAACATACTGGCAGATTTGTCTCCAGAAATACATATAAATGGCATAGTAAGGGCAGCATATGCATTCTTATCAAATGTAAGGGTAGCCTTCAGGCACATGGACAAGGAAATGTTCAGAAATATTTATGTAACTATGTGAGGCCAAAACTCGAATATGCAGCTCCCTTTTGGAATCCGCACTTGAAAAAACACATAGCTAAGCTTGAAAAAGTTCAAAGACATGCCACGAAACTGGCGCCAGAAATACACAATCTCAGTTATGATCAGAGGCTGAGGGAATTAGACTTACCATCACTCGAAGCTAGAAGAGTGAGGGGGGATATGGTGACAGTCTTTAAATTCCTTCATGGTTATGATAGAGTGGATAGGGACCGATATTTTGATATGGCTGGCTCTAGAACTAGAGGTCATAGTTTGAAGCTTGGTAAGAAAACTTCTTTGCAGGATGTAAGGAAATACTTTTTCAGTGTAAGAGTAGTTAATAATTGGAATTGGCTAAGCGAGGAGGTAGTTAATGCTATCTCAATCCATAGTTTTAAGGACAGGTATGATAAGTATGACTAAGTATAAAATGGAACCGATCAGGAGACGGGAAGATACTAGCTTTGGGCTCTTTCCCGTAAACACAATTAGGTAATCACAATTAGGTAATCACACACACAAAGACCAGGAGACTGGGAGTCACGAGCTTAGAGGTCTTTCCCATTAGCACAATTGAGACGAACTGGCGTCTTGTAAATGTGCGCTTTGACTTGGCCTCCCCATTACAAGGGAAATGCGATCATTTTACATGCATGTATCCACAATTAAGTAAATGGATACAAATGTTATCTTAGCAAAGAAAATCTTGACTGTTCAACTGTAAGTTATATATATAAGCTGCAAAGTTTTGCACTTGATAAAGACAATTTTTTTTAATCAAAATATGCTCATAATAGAACTCTTTACAGAATAACTTCATTGTGCTTGTTAGTGATCTTAACATCTTAAGATAAAATACTCACGTGATCCCTTCTTAATGAACAAATCTCTAATATGGACCTTACGGCAGGACGATGTATATACTGAAATTCCTTGCACTGTTTTAGCCTAAGACGGCAAGTGGAGTTTTAGAAAGAGTTATTTCTCCTTCATAAAGGCTGAAGCTTTGCATCTCGGAAATTCTTCTTGAAAAGCTCTCTCTCTCTCTCTCTCTCTCTCTCTCTCTCTCTCTCTCTCTCTCTCTCTCTCTCTCAGATTATTAGTAGAGTAAATTGTAAAGGCATATTCTATTGAAAAAAGTTTTGGCTTTCTCTATATCTATATACATGTGCCATTTTTCCCCTTATAAGGGGAGTAGCTGAGTCACGGCAAAATATTCTTGACTCTTTGGGAGAAGAAAATACTGAAGAGGGAATTCCCAGTCCTCTCGCTTCATCCCATTTAGTAGACTTATGACACGCAGGGGAACACGGAGGAATATTCTACCCCCCCTCCTTCAGTTTATTATATTACTAATTCCACGGGTTACAATATATTAATATAATATTTCTCGGACAAAAAAATAATATATATTTATGCATCGTAAGGCTATTAATTATTTTTAGATATTTATACTGACATCTTTATTTTTGATTTTCTGTATCTGTGTCGTTCTGTCTGATTTTTATTCTTCGCTAGGCTTTTATGCACCCTGTGTGTGTGATAAAGTCTTCTTTTATTATTATTATTAATATTATTATTATTATTATTATTATTATTATTATTATTATTATTATTATTATTATTATTATTATTATTATTATTATTATTATTATTATTATTATATAAAATAATATTTTATTCTTATTTTGCATCTCAAGACCAGTATGCAAAATGTGAGGAAACAGGATGAAATACTTTAGTTGCCAAGTTGCTTGAGATCTGTTTCCCCCATGTCAGAATTCCAACCTCTGGTTGGCAATACAGTATCACCAATATTGTTAAGTAGCCTGGCTGCAATTCTCTTGAAAATGTGTCCACGCTCCAGCTTATAGCATACAGTCTTACCAATATTTCCAAGTAGCTTAGTTCAATTTTGCTCCGTTACTCAAAATTCAGCCTTTAGCAAACAATATTACCAATGTTGCCAACTAAATTGACTTAATTTAGTTTTATTAAAATTACTGTCTTTAGAAGAAAGTCTGACTAATATTGCTAAGTAGTGTGGCTTCAGTTTTCCCAAACCTTGTCCAAATTCCAACCTCTATTAGGCACTTCCATCTGCATTGTCAACTGGCTGTGGGTATTTTTTTTTTCAAAATTTTCGTCTCTGATATGCAAACTTACCCAATATTACTAGCTTATTTGATTCAAAATTAGAAAAAAAAATGTATGAACAATTTTGCATTTTATAGGTTTAAAATAAGATTTAATTTAACATTAAACAAATAACCACAGTATCTCTACTAATACTAAGTATTCTACTTACTCTTTCAACATTAGGAAGCTTTTGTGATTCTTTGCATTGCTATCTGTATCTGTGTATCTGAAGTATAAATCTTATATTTCTGCCAGGACTCAAAATGGTGGGAGGAGATACAAGTGAGGATGGGTAACAATATGTTTATTTGGAAAGAAACAGAGATCCCGTAGGCCTTAATGCTCCCACACCTCGAACAAGTTGCAAGATACAAAAAGGAGGTGGAGATGGGAAGAATATCTCTTCATGTCTAGATCAGTTAAATTTCATTTTGGCTTGCCCTGCAATAAGGTAAATGCCCCAGTTCATATAATGTCGTTGTGACTATAGGTGCTGTGCTTGTTCCCACGCAGGTGTCTCAGACCTAGTTTCCACGTGTCAATACCGGCTAATATGCTGTCCATTTATGCCTCAAAGCTAATCTTATCCTATCAGTTTTAGCTCAAATATCAGAGTTAGGAAATGTGGGAACCACACCATGTGGGACCTGGCTCTAAGCAGCATGACAGACAATAAAATGCAAAGATGCAAACTATATGATATAACTATCTATTTATATCTATCTATCTGTGTGTGTGTGTGTGATTACTTAATTGTGATTACCTAATTGTGCTTGCGGGAAAGAGCCCAAAGCTCGCATCTTCCCGTCTCCTGATCGGTTCCATTTTGTACTTAGTGATACTTATCATACCTGTCCTTAAAAGTATGGATTGAGTTAGCATTAACTACCTCCTCGCTTAGCGAATTCCAATTATCAACTACTCTTACACTGTAAAAGTACTTCCTTACATCCTGCGAACAAGTTTTCTTACAAAGCTTCAAACTATGACCTCTAGTTCTAGAGCCAGCCATATCAAAATATCGATCCCTATCCACTCTATCATAACCATGAAGGAATTTAAAGACTGTCACCATATCCCCCCTCAATTTTATAGCTTCGAGTGATGGTAAGTCTAATTCCCTCAGCCTCTCATCATAACTGATATTGCGTATTTCTGGCACCAGTTTCGTGGCATGTCTTTGCACTTTTTCAAGCTTAGCTATGTGCTTTTTCAAGTGGTGATTCCAAAAGGGGGCTGCATATTCGAGTTTTGGCCTCACATAGGTTACATAAATATTTCTGAACATTTCCTTGTCCATGTGTCTGAAGGCTAATCTTACACTTGCTAAGAATGCATATGCTGCCCTTACTGTGCCATTTGTATACATTTCTGGAGACAAATCTGCCAGTATGTTTACTCCCATATCTCTCTCATTCTCTGTCTCTTGAAGTTTTATTCCTGCTGCCAAGTAGTCAAACTTGGGCCTTCTTGCACTTGTACCCACTCTCATTACCTTACATTTTGAAGTATTGAATTTCATTAGCCACTTTTCTGGCCACTCATGCAGACTATTTAAATCTTCCTGATGTTCTCTACCATTGTTCTCCTTTCTTACTTTCTTCACAATCTTTGCATCATCTGCAAATATATTCATGAATGAATTTACAGACTCTGGTAGGTCATTTACATATACAAGGAACAAAAGTGGCCCTAAAACAGAACCCTGTGGAACTCCACTACTAACTCTTCTCCATTCAGACACTGATTGTCTTACTCTAATCCTGTGTTCCCTTCCTTCTAAGGAAGTTTAAATCCATTCCAAGACATTTTCAAGTATTCTAGTTATTGCTTGCAGCTTCTTAATAATTCTCCCATGTGGGACAATGTTAAATGCTTTCTGGAAATCTAGGAATATGCAATCTGCCCAGCCCCTCTCTCCTGTAAGATTTGGCTTACCTCATCATAAAATTCTAATAAGTTTGTTACTGTTGATCTACCTTCTCTGAAGCCATGTTGTCTCACTGACAAAAAGTTGAAAGATTCCAAGTGAAGAGAGATATGTTTCCTTAGTAGTTTATCCATAACTTTGCAAACTATGCTGGTCAAGAATACTGGTCTATAGTTTAGAGCCGTATCCCTCCTTCCCATTTTGAAGATAGGTATAGTGTTCTCTTGTTTTCAGCATCTTGGAATTTCCCCTGACTCCAGTGACTTTTTAGATATGATAGTTAGTGCCACTAATATTGAGTTTGCGCATAATTTGAGGCCATAGGGGATATATCATCAGGGCTTGTAGCTTTATGGACATCTAACTCCTTCAGCGCTTTGCATACTTCTTTGGCTGAAAAACTGATATTCTCTTATACTGGTCCATGAGCTTCTATCTCTGCAGTCTGAGGGGGTGGGGTATTTTCTACTGTAAATACTGACTCAAACTCCTTGTTCAATTCTTTGCAGATATCTTCATCCGTCTCAGTGATGCTTCCATCTGCTCTCTTAAGCCTTAAAACCTGTTCTTTGACCTTCTGTTTTCCTCTGATAAAGCTGTGGCAAAGCTTGGGATTTTCTTTAGCCTTCCTGGTGATGTCCCTTTCATAGTCTCTCTCTGCCTCTCTTCTTATACTTAGGTAATAATTTCTTGCTCTTTTGTAGGTTTGCCAGGCAGTTTATGTTTTTTCTCCTCCTAGACCTTTTCCAGCATTTGTCTCTCCACTCCTTAGCTCTTTTACACTCATTATCGAACCATTTCTCTCTGGCATGAATTACACCTACTTTGGTGACAAGTATGCAGCAATCTACTATCTTCCCACATTCCTCACAAAAGATGTCATACAAATCTGTACATTTCTTGTACAGATTTGTTGTAAAATAAGGTCCTCCAGTCAATAAATGCAAAAAGCTCATTCATTTTGATGTAATCTCCTTTCGGATAGTTCCTCCTCATGTCCTCAGTGCCTCTACTCTCAGGCAAAACATCTTCAATACATATAAATGGCATAGTAAGGGCAGCATATGCCCTCTTATCAAATGTAAGGGTAGCCTTCAGGGACATGGACAAGGAAATGTTCAGAAATATTTATGTAACCTATGTGAGGCCAAAACTTGAATATGCAGCCCCTTTTTGGAATCACCACTTGAAAAAACACATAGCTAAGCTTGAAAAAGTTCAAAGACATGCCACGAAACTGGTGTCAGAAATACGCAATCTCAGTTATGATGAGAGGCTGAGGGAATTAGACTTTCCATCACTTGAAGCTCGAAGATTGAGGGGGGATATGTTGACAGTTTTGAAATTCCTTCATGGTTATGATAGAGTGGATAGGGATCGATATTTTGATATGGCTGGCTCTAGAACTAGAGGTCATAGTTTGAAGCTTCGTAAGAAAACTTCTCTGCAGGATGTAAGGAAATACTTTTTCAGTGTAAGAGTAGTTAAATACTGGAATTCACTAAGCGAGGAGGTAGTTAATGCTATCTCAATCCATAGTTTTAAGGACAGGTATGATAAGTATCACTAAGTACAAAATGGAACCGATCAGGAGACGGGCAGATACCAGCTTTGGGTTCTTTCCCGTAAACACAATTAGGTAATTTCGATTAGGTAATCACTTCATCAACAACATATAGTGGTCACTCTCTTTAATTGGTGGCCCATACTCAATGTTTTCAATATCCAACACGTTATCTGTGAATACTAGATCAAGTAGTGATGGCTCAACCCCACCCCTCGCCGTCGTTAGTTGCAGTACATGTTGTGTGTGTGTGTGTGATTACCTTTTTTGTGTGTACGTAAGTGTGTGCATGCATGCATGCGTGTGTGCGTGCATGAGTGCGCACGCGCGTGCTTACTAATTTTGCATGCGGAACAGAACCCTATGCTCGTAACTCCCCGTCTCTTGGTCGGTTATATTTTTTACACTACACTTATCATATCTTTCCTTAAAACTATTCATGCGATTAGCATTTAATGTATTCCCACAGTATCTGTATGCACATGCATTATGTAATAAAGTATGGATCATATACAAGTTACAATTCCCCTTATAAGGTGGGTGGCCGAGTGAAAGCAGAAAACTTTGACTTTTAGTACCTCACTAGTTGCAAGTAACTCTCCACGGTTGGAAACTACAAAGAATGTGATTTCCAGTACAGTTGCTTCGCCCCATTTAGTCGACTTCTATGACATAATTGGGAACACAGAGGAAGAATTCTTACCCCTCACCCCAGGGGAAGAAAAGAGAAAACAGTATAAGAGAGAGAGAGAGAGAGAGAGAGAGAGAGAGAGAGAGAGAGAGAGAGAGAGAGAGAGAGAGAAGAGAGAGAGAGAGAGAGAGAGAGAGAGAAGTGTACTATGGGAGGCAGAGGTCCTTCTCTTGGATTGAACCCACCCAGTTCCAAGATAGAAAGGAGAAATTGTTTTGTAAGATATAAAGAAAATGTGAGCATGGGAAGGTGAACACCTCACTTGGATAAAAAAAAAAAACAGGTGGGTGCCACCTCAGACACAAATTCGAATTTTCCTTCAGGTTTGACTTTTGTTTTTCTTTTTCTTTTTATCCTTAAATTACCATGGTCAAGTTTTTAAGTTAAGATGTGTGTTACCAGAAAAGAGATAAACTGAGTCACTAAATAGCACTTATATGGAGATATAAAAATTCTGTGTGAAGCTTGTGGGGGTTTTAATTTTAAATGATGATGCTAGAGTGTTAAGATTCTGTTTTACTAAGGGGACTCAAAGTACCGAGCTCGGTTAAGAGCTCACAAACAGACAGGACAGATATTTGTACTTGCACACCCTATCTTCAATACCATCAGTCGGTTAAATGAAACTCAGAATTCAACTTTCTTTTAATTTTGGAAATGCAATGACATTAAAAGAATTGAATTAAATTTCTCAAATTAAACTTTATGAAATGCTGCCTCGAATCCCGGAGGAGGTGAGTATGAGTTCGTTTCCCGGCACCACGGACGTATGCCAAGACTTTGGCCTCAACTCGATGATTACCTCTGTCACACAGGCAGAGTAGAATACAGGACACTGCAATTTCAGAAACAGAAATGACACAGTTTATAATGGGAAACTGAAAGCATGAGCACACATATAATGAGTTTCCAATGTCATTCTACTGGATGAATATATATAGGTTATTCACAGCTAACCAGAAATATTTATGAATATATATAGGTTATTCACAGCTAACCAGAAATATTTATGAATATATATAGGTTATTCACAGCTAACCAGAAATATTTATGCTACCATAATAGCATACAAAACATTAATTCTTTACTGGTTTTAAAGAAAATAATATATTCACAATAAATGAAGAATAAGCAAGACAAATACAGTACTGTATGTATTCCTTAAATTGTGGGCAACCACAAAAGTTGCAATGCTTATTACTGATATGCAATTAATATGGTAAAACACTCTATTTAGGGTAAAGGAAGAATCTACGAGATAAATACAGTATTCATTCACTTTTAGTTATCAAGAACTTTGCAATAAAAAAAAGGGGTGCAAAACCACCTTTTGAGGTATTTGCAACTTATAACTCAAAACACTTTATCCCCAACATATGAAGAATTAGCAAGATAAATACGGTATGCATTCATTAAAATGTGGTTAACAAGAAATATTTGCATAGCCAACTGGGAAAAATTACCTTTTGAATATTTGCAATTTGGCTTTTTGGCAAATAGCTTTACTGACGAGTTTTTGAAGTAAAAAAAAACACTTTATTTACGATGATAGAAAGGGGTGAAATGAAATTAGAATTTATTAGGAAGAGAGATAGATTTTTACGGGCTCATAACTTAGTCTTCAGAGGATGAGATTTTCGTTTATCACATTCAGTGAAAAGAAACTTCTCAGCAATATATACCAGCTGTAATTTACAGGTTAAGGAATTAACTTTGGCATGTGAGATTCCAGTGTGGTAATCTACAAAATTTCGTGTGACTGGGAATGGAATCTGAGAATAGAAATCCGTAAGATTTATCCAGTAACGAATGTAACTAATTCTCGAAAATAAACCAATTTGCTTGACCCACGAGCTTTACCATACACTATCCCTCACCTTGTTGTGCTAGATGAATTCCTTGTTGTGCTAGATGAATTCCTGTGAAGATGCCACGTAATTTGATTTTAAATAAACTTAGACCACCCAGGCGAGATGTTGCCTCTGGGCAGTCTCGGCGCTAAAAGAGAGCGTCTCCTCGTGGGGCTTCGTGACGTCATCTGTAGGAGACATTCCTAGAGCAGTAATTGGCTCTGATTTCATTTTAAGGATTATTTTAGTGGTGGTCCCTGGCAGGCAATTATAGCAGAGATGCAAGGGAGAGACAGTATTTTTAGGTGCAACAAGTGGAAGCAAATAAAATAAAACGAGAATACTAATGAAAAGTTAGGTTACTGGTTCTGTGTTTCTTTTTAATTTTCTTGGCCCGTTGCAGGCAGAAAAATAGGAGCAGCCTTTATATTGGGGCTATACTTCTACACGTACAAGAAGAGTAACTAAACTATATAGAATTAGCTATAAGCTAAAATACAAATTGCAAATAATCATAATCTGCGAAAGTCAAGAAGTGGGAATTAATTTTTTTAGTTAGAAAATAACAGTTATATTAAAGGGAATTATTTTAATTGATAAGGCATCTAACAGCCTCTGTTGACATTGAGCGAAACACTCTGTCACAAAGGCCCTTTCTAGAGAATATTGATTTAGCAAAATTCTACTACAGAAGGCGAAAAAAGAACAGAGGAAGTTACGGTGACTTCAGTGTTATTATGAGGGATGAGATATCCTTCTCATGGAAAAGAACAAATGAATAATAAGAATGGGATCCACCACTGGAACATATCATACTATTAGTAAAAGTAAACAAGTCTTGTAAACAAAACATTAAATGACATGCAAAACATAAAAGAAATGTGATCAAATTCAAATTTCAAGACAATTAAATCACAATTAGATATCAGTAAATATCAATATTTAAGTTTATGAATGCTTCACATGCAAGAAGGCAATAATATAATATACAAAATAAAATACAGTATACGCAAATTAAACATTTGAACCACGTCGTCACTAACATTGGCGACTGGATTTAAAACAGTTTCAGCTATTCAACACTAAACTAAAATGTTTCTGCCAAGTTCTGGCTTTCAAAGTCCCACAAAGGGAAATATAAAACTACGATCAAAAAATTATTCTTCATCTTTTTCGTTTTCCATTAGGAATAACGTTTGTACGCTAAAGTAAACAAGTACAGTACAGTATTAAAGACATAAAAGATAAACATAAAAATAAACAACACATTAGAGAAGTAATCTTTACTGACTAGCCAAATTTAGGCTAACAGCACCAGCTTCCCGTTCCTGTAATCTCTATTTCCGGATAAAGGACTACTGTCTGGGATTTCCGCTCGAAGCCGAGCAAGCGCAAGCTCATGTTCATGTTGTGCTTGTGCCTCCTCACGTTGTGCTTGTGCCTCCTCACGTTTTGCTTGTGCCTCCTCACGTTGTGCTTGTGCCTCCTCACGTGCTTGTGCCTCCAGCTTATCTCGGCGTTCAACCATCTTCTCATAAGCCCATTCGAAGAGCTCCTGTCTTGGGGAAAACCCATATCTCTCACCCCTAGCAATCAGTATGTCTAGGTAACGCTCCTCATCGAATGTTTTGATGGTTTCCATGTTTGTTTCCTGAACAGTCAATAACAAAGTGCCAAAACAACCACACAAAAAAAACAAATCTCTACAATACAGTAGTAGAAAAAAAATGAAAGAACCACGCAACACCACAGTTCAAACTCAAACGTAAAAGTGATCTCAAAATCTCACCATAAAAGTGACTCAAAATTCAATCAAGTGCAGCAGCAGCAATATGTTGCAAAACAGTGTATGAAACACTGGTAATTCAGAATGGCAGTCGTGCCTGCTTAACAGCAATATGGGGCAGTACCTGCGGTTATTGTGCAAATGAAAGGAATGAGCAACACAATCAAGTGCAACAGCAACAATATGTTGCAAAACAGTGTATGAAACACTGGTAATACAGAATGGCAGTCGTGCCTGCTTAACAGCAATATGGGGCAGTACCTGCGGTTATTGTGCAAATGAAAGGAATGAGCAACACAATCAAGTGCAACAGCAACAATATGTTGCAAAACAGTGTATGAAACACTGGTAATACAGAATGGCAGTCGTGCCTGCTTAACAGCAATACGTGGCAGTACCTGCAGTTATGGTGCAAATGAAAGGAATGAGTAACAACGAATTTTACCGACTAGCACCCAGTGCCTGAGAGTACAATCAAGTACAGTATAGTGGTCGTGCCTGCGTATGAGCGCATATATGGCAGTACCCACAAATAAAATGTCGTAAGTAATACGAACAAGTACAGTATCGCGGTCGTGCCTGCGTATGAGCGCGTATATGGCAGTACCCGCAAATAAAATGTCGTATGTAAAATTCTGAAGTGTTACCAAAAGGGCACAGTTCCTATGCAAAATACACCAACGATAAGCTAACAGCTTACTAGGCAGCCAGATTACACATTTCTACTAGTAATGAGAAAATTTATTTTCATGTGACAACTCAGACACATGAAAGGCTTAGCCTAGGCTCGATAAATGACACCAAAGTTTTTCTTCCAATCTATAAGCAGTCAATGCTTGAATATAGAACACAATTATAAGCAAAAATACTTAATATGCTTTCTCCCAATTCCTAATTCCAAGGAAATATAACAATTCCTAACAAGTATCACCCTTTAACGGATATATAAAACACGAATGTTTTAAAACTCAATCTTATCACGCAAATAAATGAAATTTTATATAACACGTCTTCTCGTCATGCAAAATTTCTAAAGTCTGTTACCACATAATCTCATGTAGATTTCCTGATATATTGTTTACCACATGGGAAACAAGAAAATATTAGTTACCATCATCAATATTGAAAAATAAAGAAAAATTTCTTATCCGCAACGTTTCTAACGCGAAAATTTTCGTGTGCAGCTTAAGATTCATTCATTTCAATAATCGAGCCAATGGTAATCGGGTTTCATGTGCAATCTTAAAAAGCAAAATAAAAATAAATTTATAAAATCAGTCTGTCTGTTCGGGTCCCTGTTCGGGCGCCAATTAATGTGGGGGTTTTAATTTTAAATGATGATGCTAGAGTGTTAAGATTCTGTTTTACTAAGGGGACTCAAAGTACCGAGCTCGGTTAAGAGCTCACAAACAGACAGGACAGATATTTGTACTTGCACACCCTATCTTCAATACCATCAGTCGGTTAAATGAAACTCAGAATTCAACTTTCTTTTAATTTTGGAAATGCAATGACATTAAAAGAATTGAATTAAATTTCTCAAATTAAACTTTATGAAATGCTGCCTCGAATCCCGGAGGAGGTGAGTATGAGTTCGTTTCCCGGCACCACGGACGTATGCCAAGACTTTGGCCTCAACTCGATGATTACCTCTGTCACACAGGCAGAGTAGAATACAGGACACTGCAATTTCAGAAACAGAAATGACACAGTTTATAATGGGAAACTGAAAGCAAGAGCACACATATAATGAGTTTCCAATGTCATTCTACTGGATGAATATATATAGGTTATTCACAGCTAACCAGAAATATTTATGAATATATATAGGTTATTCACAGCTAACCAGAAATATTTATGAATATATATAGGTTATTCACAGCTAACCAGAAATATTTATGCTACCATAATAGCATACAAAACATTAATTCTTTACTGGTTTTAAAGAAAATAATATATTCACAATAAATGAAGAATAAGCAAGACAAATACAGTACTGTATGTATTCCTTAAATTGTGGGCAACCACAAAAGTTGCAATGCTTATTACTGATATGCAATTAATATGGTAAAACACTCTATTTAGGGTAAAGGAAGAATCTACGAGATAAATACAGTATTCATTCACTTTTAGTTATCAAGAACTTTGCAATAAAAAAAAGGGGTGCAAAACCACCTTTTGAGGTATTTGCAACTTATAACTCAAAACACTTTATCCCCAACATATGAAGAATTAGCAAGATAAATACGGTATGCATTCATTAAAATGTGGTTAACAAGAAATATTTGCATAGCCAACTGGGAAAAATTACCTTTTGAATATTTGCAATTTGGCTTTTTGGCAAATAGCTTTACTGACGAGTTTTTTGAAGTAAAAAAAAACACTTTATTTACGATGATAGAAAGGGGTGAAATGAAATTAGAATTTATTAGGAAGAGAGATAGATTTTTACGGGCTCATAACTTAGTCTTCAGAGGATGAGATTTTCGTTTATCACATTCAGTGAAAAGAAACTTCTCAGCAATATATACCAGCTGTAATTTACAGGTTAAGGAATTAACTTTGGCATGTGAGATTCCAGTGTGGTAATCTACAAAATTTCGTGTGACTGGGAATGGAATCTGAGAATAGAAATCCGTAAGATTTATCCAGTAACGAATGTAACTAATTCTCGAAAATAAACCAATTTGCTTGACCCACGAGCTTTACCATACACTATCCCTCACCTTGTTGTGCTAGATGAATTCCTTGTTGTGCTAGATGAATTCCTGTGAAGATGCCACGTAATTTGATTTTAAATAAACTTAGACCACCCAGGCGAGATGTTGCCTCTGGGCAGTCTCGGCGCTAAAAGAGAGCGTCTCCTCGTGGGGCTTCGTGACGTCATCTGTAGGAGACATTCCTAGAGCAGTAATTGACTCTGATTTCATTTTAAGGATTATTTTAGTGGTGGTCCCTGGCAGGCAATTATAACAGAGATGCAAGGGAGAGACAGTATTTTTAGGTGCAACAAGTGGAAGCAAATAAAATAAAACGAGAATACTAATGAAAAGTTAGGTTACTGGTTCTGTGTTTCTTTTTAATTTTCTTGGCCCGTTGCAGGCAGAAAAATAGGAGCAACCTTTATATTGGGGCTATACTTCTACACGTACAAGAAGAGTAACTAAACTATATAGAATTAGCTATAAGCTAAAATACAAATTGCAAATAATCATAATCTGCGAAAGTCAAGAAGTGGGAATTAATTTTTTTAGTTAGAAAATAACAGTTATATTAAAGGGAATTATTTTAATTGATAAGGCATCTAACAGCCTCTGTTGACATTGAGCGAAACACTCTGTCACAAAGCTTAATTAAAAGTTTTTCTCTTTTTTTCTTTTTTCCTCTTTCTCGTCTTCTTTCTATATTCTGTGAGAGGGAGAACATTAAAATGACGCCATCTCTGTCCCAAACCTCTCCCATCCATGGGTCAGTAGGAGGGGTAGCCATTAGGAGACTTAAACAGAAAATCAAGAATTTAGAGGCAATGGTTATAAGCCTTGATGATAAAATTCGGAATATGGATGGAGAAATGAAAGAGAATGAAACACTCAGAGAGCAAATAAGATCTTTGGAGGAAGCAAATAAAGCACAAGGGCAGGAGAGAAAGGAACTAGAAAAAAGAATAAAGAAGCTGGAAGGGGAAAAGAGTCAACTAGAATCTAGAATTTCTAAACAAGAAGATAAAAACAAACAGCTGAATGACAACCTAAAGGAATTAGATGTTAGTTCACTGCTCTCTTCTGAGAGAGACGAGATTGCTGCTTGGAATGTCCAGATTAAGGAAAACATTGAACAGTTCAGAAAAGAGTTCCAGGAGCTGAATATGGAAAATGATGCCATGAAAACTTCCTTTGCTGATGCACTAAAGGGGAATGTGGCAGTAAAAGAGGCTGTAAAGGTGGTGGCACTGGAAAACATACAAACAGTTGACTATGAAGAGACAGTAATCGAAAAAATGAAAGACGTTGTGATGGAAAGGGCAAACCCACTCATCAGACAGGCACTTGATAAGGAGAAGACAGTGGTAATCTCAGGCATAAGCGAATCCCAGGAGCCAACATGGCAGGGGAGACTTGAAGAAAATAAAGCTAGGGTTGTAGACCTGATAAGAAAGCTTGGAGTAGTTTGTGGTCCTGAGGATATTGTAAACATACACCAACTAGGTAAATATTCGAGGGAAGGAAAGCCGAGACCAACAAAAGTAACCTTTGAGAGAGGGGAAACATGTAGGGAAATATTGTTTAGAAAAAAAAGTCTAAAAGACCTTCAAGAATTCAAAGAAGTGTTCATTAGACGATACAGAACACAGGAAGAGATGGGAAAGATCAAAAACTTGTTGCAAGAGGCAAGAAGTTTAAATGATGAAAGAAATGAAGAACAGAAGAAAAATTTTCGCTACAGAGTTCTTCCAGACAAAGGGGAGATAAAGAAGATAATGACAGAAGATCAGGGGATGGGGCCTCATTAAGATTGTTATACACAAATGCTGATGGATTAGCTGGTAAGGCAGTAGAATTAAAAGATAGGATTCACAACAGTAAGGCAAATATAGTAGCAATTACAGAGACTAAGTTGAGTGAGGACATAAACAGTGTCACAGTTTTTCCTAAGGGTTTCAGAATACTAAGGGTTGAAAGATCTGAGAGGACTGGTGGAGGGATAGCACTGCTCATAAGTGAAAGGATTCAAGTTGAAGAAATAAACTTGGCTATAGAAAGTGAGTTCAAGGAATTTCTTGTTGCTCGCATAAATACTGGGCCAGAGAGCATTATAATAACTGTTGTATACAACCCACCAAGGAACCAAAGTAGGCTTGAAGTTTATGAGGAAAGTCATATAGGTACTATTGAAGTCATAAACTCAGTTGTTAACATGGCACGGGAAAAAAAATGTAGGATTTTGATTATGGGAGACTTTAATCATAAAGAGATAGATTGGATAAATCTTGACCCACACAGTGGTGAGGACTCATTCGGGGCAAGATTCCTAGATTGCATACAATGGAATTTCCTACACCAACATGTAATGGAACCAACAAGAGCCAGGGGTGAGGATGAGCCATCACTACTTGATCTAGTGTTCACAGATAATGTGTTGGATATTGAAAAAATTGAGTATGAACCACCAATTGGAAAGAGTGACCACTGTGTGTTGTTGATGGAGTATATCATTGAAGATATTCTTCCTGAGAGTAGAGGCACTGAGGACATGAGGAGGAACTATCCGAAAGGAGATTACATCAAAATGAATGAGCTTTTTGCAGTTATTGACTGGAGAACCTTATTTTACAACAAATCTGTACAAGAAATGTATGACATCTTTTGTGAGAAATATGGGAAGATAGTAGATTGCTGCATACCTGTCACCAAAGTAGGTGTAATTCATGCCAGAGTGAAATGGTTCGATAATGGGTGTAAAAGAGCTAAGGAGTGGAGAGACAATTGCTGGAAAAGGTATAGGAGGAAAAAAAACATAAATGCCTGGCAAACCTACAAAAGAGCAAGAAATGACTACCTAAGTAAAAGGAGAGAGGCAGAGAGAGACTATGAGAGGGACATCACCAGGAAGGCTAAAGAAAATCCCAAGCTTTTCCACAGCTTTATCAGAGGAAAACTGAAGGTAAAAGAACAGGTTTTAAGGCTAAAGAGAGCGGATGGAAGCATCACTGAGACGGATGAAGAGATCTGCAAAGAATTGAACAAGGAGTTTCAGTCAGTATTTACAGTAGAAAGTACCCCACCCCCTCAGATTGCAGTGATAGAAGCTCAAGGGCCGGTATTAGAGAACATCAACCTTACAGCCACAGAGGTATGCAAAGCGCTGATGGATTTAGATGTTCATAAAGCTACAGGTCCTGATGACATATAACCTCATGTGCTTAAAAAATGTGCAAACACAATATCAGTGGCACTAAGTATCATATTTAAGGAGTCACTGGAGTCAGGGGAGATTCCAAGATGCTGGAAACAAGCAAATGTGATACCTATCTTCAAAAAGGGAAGGAGGGATACGGCTCTGAACTATAGACCAGTTTCCTTGACCAGCATAGTTTGCAATGTTATGGAGAAACGACTAAGGAAACATATCTCTCCTCACCTGGAATCCTTCAACTTTTTGTCAATGAGGCAATATGGCTTCAGAGAAGGTAGATCAACAGTAACAAACTTATTAGAATTTTATGACGAGGTAAGCCAAATCTTACAGGAAAGAGAGGGCTGGGCAGATTGCATATTCCTAGACTTCCAGAAAGCGTTTGACACTGTTCCACATGGGAGACTTATTAGGAAGCTGCAATCAATGGCTAGAATAGGTGGAAATGTCTTGGAATGGATAAAAACTTACTTAGAAGGAAGGGAACAGAGGGTTAGAGTAAGACACTCAGTGTCTGAATGGAGAAGAGTTAGTAGTGGAGTTCCACAGGGTTCAGTTTTAGGGCCACTTTTGTTCCTTGTATATGTAAATGACCTACCAGAGTCTGTAAATTCATTCATGAATATGTTTGCAGATGATGCAAAGATTGTGAAGAAAGTAAAAAACGAGAACAATGGTAGAGAACTTCAGGAGGATCTAAATAATCTGCATGAGAGGTCAGAAAAGTGGCTAATGAAATTCAATACTTCAAAATGTAAGGTAATGAGAATGGGTACAAGTGCAAGAAGGCCCAAGCTTGACTACTCGGTGGCTGGAGTACAACTTCAAGAGACAGAAAATGAGAGAGATCTAGGAGTAAACATACTGGCAGATTTGTCTCCAGAAATACATATAAATGGCATACTAAGGGCAGCATATGCATTCTTCAAATGTAAGGGTAGCCTTCAGGCACATGGACAAGGAAATGTTCAGAAATATTTATGTAACCTATGTGAGGCCAAAACTCGAATATGCAGCCCCCTTTTGGAATCCGCACTTGAAAAAGCACATAGCTAAGCTTGAAAATGTTCAAAGACATGCCACGAAACTGGTGCCAGAAATACGCAATCTCAGTTATGATGAGAGGCTGAGGGAATTAGACTTACCATCACTCGAAGCTAGAAGAGTGAGGGGGGATATGGTGACAGTCTTTAAATTCCTTCATGGTTATGATAGAGTGGATAGGGATCGATATTTTGATATGGCTGGCTCTAGAACTAGAGGTCATAGTTTGAAGCTTTGTAAGAAAACTTCTTTGCAGGATGTAAGGAAATACATTTTCAGTGTAAGAGTAGTTGATAATTGGAATTGGCTAAGCGAGGAGGTAGTTAATGCTATCTCAATCCATAGTTTTAAGGACAGGTATGATAAGTATCACTAAGTTTAAAATGGAACCGATGAGGAGACGGGAAGATACGAGCTTTGGGCTCTTTCCCGTAAACACAATTAGGTAATCACACACACACACACACACACACACACACACACACACACACACACACACACACACACACACACACACACACACACACACACGCACACAAGCTGGAAGGGGAAAAGAGTCAACTAGAATCTAGAATTTCTAAACAAGAAGATAAAAACAAACAGCTAAATGACAACCTAAAGGAATTAGATGTTAGTTCACTGCTCTCTTCAGAGAGAGACGAGATTGCTGCTTGGAATGTTCAGATTAAGGAAAACATTGAACAGTTCAGAAAAGAGTTCCAGGAGCTGAATATGGAAAATGATGCCATGAAAACGTCCTTTGCTGATGCACTAAAGGGGAATGTGGCAGTAAAAGAGGCTGTAAAGGTGGTGGCACTGGAAAACATACAAACAGTTGACTATAAAGAGACAGTAATCGAAAAAATGAAAGACGTTGTGATGGAAAGGGCAAACCCCCTCATCAGACAGGCACTTGATAAGGAGAAGACAGTGGTAATCTCAGGCATAAGTGAATCCCAGGAGCCAACATGGCAGGGGAGACTTGAAGAAAATAAAGCTAACGTTGTAGACCTGATAAGAAAGCTTGGAGTAGTATGTGGTCCTGAGGATATTGTAAACATACACCAACTAGGTAAATATTCGATAGAAGGAAAGCCGAGACCAACAAAAGTAACCTTTGAGAGAGGGGAGACATGTAGGGAAATATTGTTGAGAAAAAAAAGTCTAAAAGACCTTCAAGAATGCAAAGAAGTGTTCATTAGACGATACAGAACACAGGAAGAGATGGGAAAGATCAAAAACTTGTTGCAAGAGGCAAGAAGGTTAAATGATGAAAGAAATGAAGAAGAGAAGAAAAAATTTTCGTTACAGAATACTTCCAGACAAAGGGGAGATAAAGAAGATAATGACAGAAGATCAGGGGATGGGGCCTCATTAAGATTGTTATACACAAATGCTGATGGATTAGCTGGTAAGGCAGTAGAATTAAAAGATAGGATTCACAACAGTAAGGCAGATATAGTAGCAATTACAGAGAGTAAGTTGAGTGAGGACATAAACAGTGTCACAGTTTTTCCTAAGGATTTCAGAATACTAAGGGTCGAAAGATCTGAGAGGACTGGTGGAGGGATAGCACTGCTCATAAGTGAGAGGATTCAAGTTGAAGAAATAAACTTGGCTATAGAAAGTGAGTTCAGGGAATTTCTTGTTGCTCGCATAAATACTGGGTCAGAGAGCATTATAATAACTGTTGTATACAACCCACCAAGGAACCAAAATAGGCTTGAAATTTATGAGGAAAGTCATATAGGTACGATTGAAGTCATAAACTCAGTTGTTAACATGGCGCGGGAGAAAAAATGTAGGATTTTGATTATGGGAGACTTTAATCATAAAGAGATAGATTGGATAAATCTTGACCCACACAGTGGTGAGGACTCATTTGGGGCAAGATTCCTAGATTGCGTACAAAGGAATTTCCTACACCAACATGTAATGGAACCAACAAGAGCCAGGGGTGGGGATGAGCCATCACTACTTGATCTGGTGTTCACAGATAATGTGTTGGATATTGAAAATATTGAGTATGAACCACCAATTGGAAAGAGTGACCACTGTGTGTTGTTGATGGAGTATATCATTGAAGACATTCTTCCTGAGAGTAGAGGCACTGAGGACATGAGGAGGAACTATCCGAAAGGAGATTACATCAAAATGAATGAGCTTTTTGCAGTTATTGACTGGAGAACCTTATTTTACAACAAATCTGTACAAGAAATGTATGACATCTTTTGTGAGAAATATGGGAAGATAGTAGATTGCTGCATACCTGTCACCAAAGTAGGTGTAATTCATGCCAGAGAGAAATGGTTCGATAATGGGTGTAAAAGAGCTAAGGAGTGGAGAGACAAATGCTGGAAAAGGTATAGGAGGAGAAAAAACATAAATGCCTGGCAAACCTACAAAAGAGCAAGAAATGACTACCTAAGTAAAAGGAGAGAGGCAGAGAGAGATTATGAGAGGGACATCACCAGGAAGGCTAAAGAAAATCCCAAGCTTTTCCACAGCTTTATCAGAGGAAAACTGAAGGTAAAAGAACAGGTTTTAAGGCTAAAGAGAGCGGATGGAAGCATCACTGAGACGGACGAAGAGATCTGCAAAGAATTGAACAAGGAGTTTCAGTCAGTATTTACAGTAGAAAATACCCCACCCCCTCAGATTGCAGTGATAGAAGCTCAAGGGCCGGTATTAGAGAACATCAACCTTACAGCCACAGAGGTATGCAAAGCGCTGATGGATTTAGATGTTCATAAAGCTACAGGTCCTGATGATATATCCCCTCATGTGCTTAAAAAATGCGCAAACACAATATCAGTGGCACTAAGTATCATATTTAAGGAGTCACTGGAGTCGGGGGAGATTCCAAGATGCTGGAAACAAGCAAATGTGATACCTATCTTCAAAAAGGGAAGGAGGGATACGGCTCTGAACTATAGACCAGTTTCCTTGACCAGCATAGTTTGCAAAGTTATGGAGAAACTACTAAGGAAACATATCTCTCTTCACTTGGAATCCTTCAACTTTTTGTCAGTGAGGCAACATGGCTTCAGAGAAGGAAGATCAACAGTAACAAACTTATTAGAATTTTATGATGAGGTAAGCCAAATCTTACAGGAAAGAGAGGGCTGGGCAGATTGCATATTCCTAGACTTCCAGAAAGCGTTTGACACTGTTCCACATGGGAGACTTATTAGGAAGCTGCAATCAATGGCTAGAATAGGTGGAAATGTCTTGGAATGGATAAAAACTTACTTAGAAGGAAGGGAACAGAGGGTTAGAGTAAGACACTCAGTGTCTGAATGGAGAAGAGTTAGTAGTGGAGTTCCACAGGGTTCAGTTTTAGGGCCACTTTTGTTCCTTGTATATGTAAATGACCTACCAGAGTCTGTAAATTCATTCATGAATATGTTTGCAGATGATGCAAAGATTGTGAAGAAAGTAAAAAACGAGAACAATGGTAGAGAACTTCAGGAGGATCTAAATAATCTGCATGAGTGGTCAGAAAAGTGGCTAATGAAATTCAATACCTCAAAATGTAAGGTAATGAGAATGGGTACAAGTGCAAGAAGGCCCAAGCTTGACTACTCGGTGGCTGGAGTACAACTTCAAGAGACAGAAAATGAGAGAGATCTAGGAGTAAACATACTGGCAGATTTGTCTCCAGAAATAC
Organism: Halocaridina rubra; assembly: GCA_037179515.1. Lineage (NCBI taxonomy): Eukaryota > Metazoa > Arthropoda > Malacostraca > Decapoda > Atyidae > Halocaridina > Halocaridina rubra. The sequence continues at coordinate 40,800 of JAXCGZ010002168.1, forward strand.
ATATAAATGGCGTAGTAAGGGCAGCATATGCATTCTTATCAAATGTAAGGGTAGCCTTCAGGCACATGGACAAGGAAATGTTCAGAAATATTTATGTAACCTATGTGAGGCCAAAACTCGAATATGCAGCCCCCTTTTGGAATCCGCACTTGAAAAAGCACATAGTTAAGCTTGAAAAAGTTCAAAGACATGCCACGAAACTGGTGCCAGAAATACGCAATCTCGGTTATGATGAGAGGCTGAGGGAATTAGACTTGCCATCACTCGAAGCTAGAAGAGTAAGGGGGGATATGGCGACAGTCTTTAAATTCCTTCATGGTTATGATAGAGTGGATAGGGATCGATATTTCGATATGGCTGGCTCTAGAACTAGAGGTCATAGTTTGAAGCTTCGTAAGAAAACTTGTTTGCAGGATGTAAGGAAATACTTTTTCAATGTAAGAGTAGTTGATAATTGGAATTCGCTAAGCGAGGAGGTAGTTAATGCTATCTCAATCCATAGTTTTAAGGACAGGTATGATAAGTATCACTAAGTCTAAAAATGGAACCGATCAGGAGACGGGAAGATACGAGCTTTGGGCTCTTTCCCGTAAACACAATTAGGTAATCACACACACACACATAATTAGGTAATCACACACACATACACACATATATATATATATATATATATATATATATATATATATATATATATATATATATATATATATATATATATATATATATATATATATATATATAGTAGCGACTGTAGTTACTTCACTACTTCAAACGGAAAGCAAGAGTTATTTTACTTAATATATAAAAGAGGATGTTCACCAATACAAGCAGAATATTGAACTGATTTAATGATCAAATTCAGGGATATTTATATGTACAGCTATTTCAGTGGGAGGAGTTACAAACAACCCAAGAGTAAGTATTGACCCATTACATACAACTTTAAAATAACTTAATAATTATTAAATGATTACCTATTTACAATAATTGCATATTTTGATAAAAAATATTATTTACAAATTGTACGTTTGTACAATGCTCCCCCCTTGGAAGAGACTAAAGGGCGTCCTGCCTTAGAGAAACGAATAGGAGGGGGATCATCTTCTTGAAGGTAGGAGACTTTCAAGCGGTCATTGGATATCCACTCCTCAGTGCCACGGATATTGAGGAGGAATGCCTTTGAACGTCGTCGTATTACTCTATACGGTCCAGTGTAAGGAGGTGTTAGAGGCGTCCGAAGAATATCCGTTCTGATGAAGACGTGGGTTTCTGTTGAGGTCTCGTGGAATGAAAGTTTTTCTGTTATTCTGGTATGTTTGTTTTACAGGTCTGTATTTTCCATCTATCTGGCGGAGACGATCGAGATCTTCATTGTGATTGTTCTTTGGGAAAAACTCCTCAGGTACCACCAAGGAGTCGCCATATATCATCTCGGCTGAGGATACGTTCAGACCTTTTTTGGGAGTAGGTCGGAGTCCAAGGAGTACCCAAGGTAGTTGATGTGTCCAAGAATTGCTTGTGCAGCGGGTGATGAGGGCTGCCTTTAGTGTTCTGTGCATGCGTTCAACCATGCCGTTGGCTTCTGGATTGTAGGACGTTATGTGATGGCTTGTGGAGCCAAGGAGCTGACTGATAGAGTTCCAAATTTGGGATGTAAATGTGAATCCCCTATCTGATATAATATGTTCGGGGATGCCAAATCTTGAGATCCAGGCAGATAGGAAGGCAGAAGCACAGGAGGAGGCAGTGGTCTCTTTCATGGGCACTGCCTCGGGCAATTGGTTGAACGGTCCACTATTGTGAATATGTATTTGTTGTTTTCTGATGGAGGAAGAGGTCCCACAATGTCAACATGGACATGGGAAAAACGTCTTTGTGGCTGATGAAAAGTACAATTCTAGATTCAGTATGTCGGTGGATTTAGAAGTTTGATATGACAAGCAGAAGCGGGACCATCTTTGGGAGTTTGAAATTAGCAATAAGGTCTGTTGCCACTGTAAAAGGTTTGATGTCTGTCATGGCGTGGGTGAGAGATAGAAACACTCCGGGGTCACCAATCTAACGACTGTAGATACTTCACTTCTTCAAACGGAAAGGAAGAGTTATTTTACTTAATATATAAAAGAGGATGTTCACCAATACAAGCAGAATATTGAACTGATTTATTGATCAAATTTAGGGTTATTTATATGTACAGCTATTTCAGTGGGAGGAGTTACAAACAACCCAAGAGTAATTATTGACCCATTACATACAACTTTAAAGTAACCTAATAATTACTAAATGATTACCTATTTACAATAATTACATATTTTGATAAAAAATATTATTTACAATTTGTACGTTTGTACAATATATATGAAACATATTTTGCCCCTGGCTGGGATTCGAACCTAAGACACATATATTCTTTGCTAAGGCGCTACAAACTACATCACTGAAGTCTAAAAGAAGAAACTAACCTCTCAGATAACTATTAAAGTAGGGAATGAAGACATTTTTCTGAATACTTTTTGTTCATTTTACAGCTTCCCAACCACATTCATGGCGTCTTCTTCTCATTTAATTCAAATCCCATGGTATATAGGCATCGATAATTATCAAATAAACACATTAATATATGTCAACAAATTAAATATATTTTACCCCTGACAGAAATTCGAACCTAAGACATAATTTCTGTGCCAAGGTGCTAACAACTACACCACTGTAAAATGATCCAAAAGTATTCAGAAAAAAACGTTCACTCCCAAGCTTAGCAGTTAGCTACTTCATTTAGATCCGTGGTTCCCAACGTAGGATGCATATGGGGGCAATTTGACTTATAAGGGGGGCAATTCGAGAATGACTTATTAACAGTGATATTTTTCTTGTGAGTTTAATTTGAGTTAATACATAAGGTGCATATACAGTATGCATACATAAAGATATTTGTGTGTATGTATGTACATGTGTAATTGGTCCACAAGGTACTTTCTGCATACCAATGCTTGTGTGTCACGGTCGACAGGAGGGGCATCAGGAGTTTAGAGATGCTTAGGTGGGCCATGGTAAACAAAAGGTTGGGAACCACTGTTTTAGATCCCCAGTGATGTAGTTAGTAGCGCCTTGGCGCAGTAATTATGCGTCTTAGATTCGAATTGCAGCCAGGGAAAATTATATTTAATGTTTTCACATACGTTCATTAGATGTGTTCATCTGATCATTGTTGATGCCTATATGGGATGGGATATGAATTAAATGCGAAAACGAAGCTACGAGTGAGGGTGGGAAGAAGCTGTAAAATTAACAAAAAGTATTAAGAAGAATGCGTTCACTCCTTAGCTTAGCAGTTAGTGAGAGGTTAGTTTTTTCTTTTAGACCTTCAGTGGAGTAGTTGAGAGCGCCTTGGTATGGTAATCATGTGTCTTAGGCTCGAATTTTGACCAGGGGAAAAATATGTTTCACATATGTTAATGTGTTTATTTAATTATCGATGCCTATATACCATGGGAATTAAATTGAATGATAAAAAGTCATGTATGTATGACTGTTTTATGTATGTATGTAGGCATGTATGTATGTTCTCGTATGTATATGGGTGTATATGTACAAACATACCTGAAGCAAAGATTTACAAATGGCTTTAGTATAGAACATGGAACCTTTCAGGTATAATCCATTCTCCGATTCATCCCATAGAATGACAACAGTCGAAAGGAAACACAATGCAAAGCTCAATACTAAAGAAGTCTTATTTTGCTATTCATTTTTTCCACTTACCTGAACACACAGATATCATTACTCTTGTTTCTTCATTGATTTTATCGGATATTCCTACTCATCGGTAAATGAAGACATCACAAACTTTTTTTTTTTTAATCCATATGTAAGATATCTCCTTATTGGACAGCTCCATTGTTGCCTACGGAGTTACAGAAATCATTGTTTTCCGTGTTTTCTCACTCTATCTATTTATCTGTTTATCTGTCTCAATCTCTCTGTATTTTTATACCTATATCTTCTTCTCTGTCGACAGTGACTTTGTTGACTTAGAAAAACTCTCTCTCTCTCTCTCTCTCTCTCTCTCTCTCTCTCTCTCTCTCTCTCTCTCTCTCTCTCTCTCTCTCTCTCCAATAGCACCGAAGTTAAATTTAAATAGAATGTGTATTTATTAAGCGTATTATTAGAACGAATATTTAACAGCATATTTTCTTTAAACTTAATTCAATTAATAGTTCTCGAGGAGAGATTAATCGAGTCTTTGTACTTGAAAACTTATTATTTTTTCCTGTGCTTTGCTGCAGGATAGGCACGTGGCAATGCCTATTCTCGTGCCTGAGCTCATTTATAAGAAAATTTTCGACATAAAAAATGGGAACACCTTCCGAAGTTCTCTTTAATCGGAGCCAGAGGCCACAGAACGACTCGACTATTGGGTGGGGAAGTGTTTTAGCCATTCTTCTCTTCGACTAGTTTAATGTCTGGAGGTGTTAAATGCAAAGTTTGATGCCAAAAACGACGATGGAGGAAAATAAAGAGGTGAACAAGGGGGAGAAGAAGAAGAAGAAAGAAAAGAAGAGAACGAGACGGAAAATGAAGAAAATGAGGAGAAGGAGGATGATAATAATAATAATAATAATAATAATAATAATAATAATAATAATAATAATAAGAAAAAGAAGAAGAAGAGAATGATGATGATGATGATAATAATGAATATTAATAATGATATTAATAATAAAATTAATAATAATAATATTAATAATAATAATAATAATAATAATAATAATAATAATAAGAAGAAGAAGAAAAAGAATAAGAAGACAAGAAAGAAAAAGAGGGAAGAAGCAGAAAGAGTAGGAGTAGGAAGAAGAGGAGCAGAAGGAAAAAATGAAAGTGAAAAACAAGGGAAATAAGAAAAAAGATTTAAGAATAAAAACAAAAATTAAATCTCTATTGAGCTTAGACAAAATATAATTGAGTAGACTTCTGTATATGTATATATATATATATATACAGGAGCCAACATGGCAGGGGAGACTTGAAGAAAATAAAGCTAGGGTTGTAGACCTGATAAGAAAGCTTGGAGTAGTATGTGGTCCTGAGGATATTGTAAACATACACCAACTAGGTAAATATTCAAGGGAAGGAAAGCCGAGACCAACAAAAGTAACCTTTGAGAGAGGGGAAACATGTAGGGAAATATTGTTGAGAAAAAAAAAGTCTAAAAGACCTTCAAGAATTCAAAGAAGTGTTCATTAGACAATACAGAACACAGGAAGAGATGGGAAAGATCAAAAACTTGTTGCAAGAGGCAAGAAGGTTAAATGATGAAAGAAATGAAGAAGAGAAGAAAATTTTTCGTTACAGAGTTCTTCCAGACAAAGGGGAGATAAAGAAGATAATGACAGAAGATCAGGGGATGGGGCCTCATTAAGATTGTTATACACAAATGCTGATGGATTAGCTGGTAAGGCAGTAGAATTAAAAGATAGGATTCACAACAGTAAGGCAGATATAGTAGCAATTACAGAGACTAAGTTGAGTGAGGACATAAACAGTGTCACAGTTTTTCCTAAGGACTTCAGAATACTAAGGGTTGAAAGATCTGAGAGGACTGGTGGAGGGATAGCACTGCTCATAAGTGAAAGGATTCAAGTCGAAGAAATAAACTTGGCTATAGAAAGTGAGTTCAAGGAATTTTTTGTTGCTCGCATAAATACTGGGTCAGAGAGCATTATAATAACTGTTGTATACAACCCACCAAGGAACCAAAATAGGCTTGAAGTTTATGAGGAAAGTCATATAGGTACTATTGAAGTCATAAACTCAGTTGTTAACATGGCACGGGGAAAAAAATGTAGGATTTTGATTATGGGAGACTTTAATCATAAAGAGATAGATTGGATAAATCTTGACCCACACAGTGGTGAGGACTCATTCGGGGCAAGATTCCTAGATTGCGTACAAGGGAATTTCCTACACCAACATGTAATGGAACCAACAAGGGCCAGGGGTGGGGATGAGCCATCACTACTTGATCTAGTGTTCACAGATAATGTGTTGGATATTGAAAAAATTGAGTATGAACCACCAATTGGAAAGAGTGACCACTGTGTGTTGTTGATGGAGTATATCATTGAAGATATTCTTCCTGAGAGTAGAGGCACTGAGGACATGAGGAGGAACTATCCGAAAGGAGATTACATCAAAATGAATGAGCTTTTTGCAGTTATTGACTGGAGAACCTTATTTTACAACAAATCTGTACAAGAAATGTATGACATCTTTTGTGAGAAATATGGGAAGATAGTAGATTGCTGCATACCTGTCACCAAAGTAGGTGTAATTCATGCCAGAGTGAAATGGTTCGATAATGGGTGTAAAAGAGCTAAGGAGTGGAGAGACAAATGCTGGAAAAGGTATAGGAGGAGAAAAAACATAAATGCCTGGCAAACCTACAAAAGAGCAAGAAATGACTACCTAAGTAAAAGGAGAGAGGCAGAGAGAGACTATGAGAGGGACATCACCAGGAAGGCTAAAGAAAATCCCAAGCTTTTCCACAGCTTTATCAGAGGAAAACTGAAGGTAAAAGAACAGGTTTTAAGGCTAAAGAGAGCGGATGGAAGCATCACTGAGACGGATGAAGAGATCTGCAAAGAATTGAACAAGGAGTTTCAGTCAGTATTTACAGTAGAAAGTACCCCACCCCCACAGATTGCAGTGATAGAAGCTCAAGGGCCGGTATTAGAGAACATCAACCTTACAGCCACAGAGGTATGCAAAGCGCTGATGGATTTAGATGTTCATAAAGCTACAGGTCCTGATGACATATCCCCTCATGTGCTTAAAAATGCGCAAACACAATATCAGTGGCACTAAGTATCATATTTAAGGAGTCACTGGAGTCGGGGGAGATTCCAAGATGCTGGGAACAAGCAAATGTGATACCTATCTTCAAAAAGGGAAGGAGGGATACGGCTCTGAACTATAGACCAGTTTCCTTGACCAGCATAGTTTGCAAAGTTATGGAGAAACTACTAAGGAAACATATCTCTCTTCACTTGGAATCCTTCAACTTTTTGTCAGTGAGGCAACATGGCTTCAGAGAAGGTAGATCAACAGTAACAAACTTATTAGAATTTTATGATGAGGTAAGCCAAATCTTACAGGAAAGAGAGGGCTGGGCAGATTGCATATTCCTAGACTTCCAGAAAGCGTTTGACACTGTTCCACATGGGAGACTTATTAGGAAGCTGCAATCAATGGCTAGAATAGGTGGAAATTTTTTGGAATGGATAAAAACTTACTTAGAAGAAAGGGAACATAGGGTTAGAGTAAGACACTCAGTGTCTGAATGGAGAAGAGTTAGTAGTGGAGTTCCACAGGGTTCAGTTTTAGGGCCACTTTTGTTCCTTGTATATGTAAATGACCTACCAGAGTCTGTAAATTCATTCATGAATATGTTTGCAGATGATGCAAAGATTGTGAAGAAAGTAAAAAACGAGAACAATGGTAGAGAACTTCAGGAGGATCTAAATAATCTGCATGAGAGGTCAGAAAAGTGGCTAATGAAATTCAATACTTCAAAATGTAAGGTAATGAGAATGGGTACAAGTGCAAGAAGGCCCAAGCTTGACTATTCGGTGGCTGGAGTACAACTTCAAGAGACAGAAAATGAGAGAGATCTAGGAGTAAACATACTGGCAGATTTGTCTCCAGAAATACATATAAATGGCATACTAAGGGCAGCATATGCATTCTTCAAATGTAAGGGTAGCCTTCAGGCACATGGACAAGGAAATGTTCAGAAATATTTATGTAACCTATGTGAGGCCAAAACTCGAATATGCAGCCCCCTTTTGGAATCCGCACTTGAAAAAGCACATAGCTAAGCTTGAAAAAGTTCAAAGACATGCCACGAAACTGGTGCCAGAAATACGCAATCTCAGTTATGATGAGAGGCTGAGGGAATTAGACTTACCATCACTCGAAGCTAGAAGAGTGAGGGGGGATATGGTGACAGTCTTTAAATTCCTTCATGGTTATGATAGAGTGGATAGGGATCGATATTTTGATATGGCTGGCTCTAGAACTAGAGGTCATAGTTTGAAGCTTTGTAAGAAAACTTCTTTGCAGGATGTAAGGAAATACATTTTCAGTGTAAGAGTAGTTGATAATTGGAATTGGCTAAGCGAGGAGGTAGTTAATGCTATCTCAATCCATAGTTTTAAGGACAGGTATGATAGGTATCACTAAGTTTAAAATGGAACCGATGAGGAGACGGGAAGATACGAGCTTTGGGATCTTTCCCGTAAACACAATTAGGTAATCACAATTAGGTAATCAAACACACACACACACACACACACACACACACACACACACACACACACACACATATATATATATATATATATATATATATATATATATATATATATATATATATATATATATATATATATATATATAGCTAGCTCCCTCGTCATTGCCAATAGAGCAAAGTAATCCCCCTATTTGTTTTCTTTTCTTGATGTCGGCTACCCCCCAATTAAAGGGGGAAACAACCAAGGTATATGTATATATATATATATATATATATATATATATATATATATATATATATATATATATATATATATATATATATATATATATATATATATATATATATATATATATATATATATATATATATATATATATATATATATATATATATATATATATATATATATATATATATATATATATATATATATATATATATATATATATATATATATATATATATATATATATATATATATATATATATATATATATATGTGTGTGTGTGTGTGTGTGTGTGTGTGATTACCTAATTGTGATTACCTAATTGTGTTTACGGGAAAGAGCCCAAAGCTCGTATCTTCCCGTCTCCTCATCGGTTCCATTTTAGACTTAGTGATACTTATCGTACCTGTCCTTAAAACTATGGATTGAGATAGCATTAACTACCTCCTCGCTTAGCCAATTCCAATTATCAACTACTCTTACACTGAAAAAGTATTTCCTTACATCCTGCAAAGAAGTTTTCTTACGAAGCTTCAAACTATGACCTCTAGTTCTAGAGCCAGCCATATCGAAATATCGATCCCTATCCACTCTATCATAACCATGAAGGAATTTAAAGACTGTCACCATATCCCCCCTTACTCTTCTAGCTTCGAGTGATGGCAAGTCTAATTCCCTCAGCCTCTCATCATAACCGAGATTGCGTATTTCTGGCACCAGTTTCGTGGCATGTCTTTGAACTTTTTCAAGCTTAGCTATGTGCTTTTTCAAGTGCGGATTCCAAAAGGGGGCTGCATATTCGAGTTTTGGCCTCACATAGGTTACATAAATATTTCTGAACATTTCCTTGTCCATGTGCCTGAAGGCTACCCTTACATTTGATAAGAATGCATATGCTGCCCTTACTACGCCATTTATATGTATTTCTGGAGACAAATCTGCCAGTATGTTTACTCCTAGATCTCTCTCATTTTCTGTCTCTTGAAGTTGTACTCCAGCCACCGAGTAGTCAAGCTTGGGCCTTCTTGCACTTGTACCCATTCTCATTACCTTACATTTTGAGGTATTGAATTTCATTAGCCACTTTTCTGACCACTCATGCAGATTATTTAGATCCTCCTGAAGTTCTCTACCATTGTTCTCGTTTTTTACTTTCTTCACAATTTTTGCATCATCTGCAAACATATTCATGAATGAATTTACAGACTCTGGTAGGTCATTTACATATACAAGGAACAAAAGTGGCCCTAAAACTGAACCCTGTGGAACTCCACTACTAACTCTTCTCCATTCAGACACTGAGTGTCTTACTCTAACCATCTGTTCCCTTCCTTCTAAGTAAGTTTTTATCCATTCCAAGACATTTCCACCTATTCTAGCCATTGATTGCAGCTTCCTAATAAGTCTCCCATGTGGAACAGTGTCAAACGCTTTCTGGAAGTCTAGGAATATGCAATCTGCCCAGCCCTCTCTTTCCTGTAAGATTTGGCTTACCTCATCATAAAATACTAATAAGTTTGTTACTGTTGATCTTCCTTCTCTGAAGCCATGTTGCCTCACTGACAAAAAGTTGAAGGATTCCAAGTGAAAAGAGATATGTTTCCTTAGTAGTTTCTCCATAACTTTGCAAACTATGCTGGTCAAGGAAACTGGTCTATAGTTTAGAGCCGTATCCCTCCTTCCCTTTTTGAAGATAGGTATCACATTTGCTTGTTTCCAGCATCTTGGAATCTCCCCCGACTCCAGTGACTCCTTAAATATGATACTTAGTGCCACTGATATTGTGTTTGCGCATTTTTTAAGCACATGAGGGGATATGTCATCAGGACCTGTAGCTTTATGAACATCTAAATCCATCAGCGCTTTGCATACCTCTGTGGCTGTAAGGTTGATGTTCTCTAATACCGGCCCTTGAGCTTCTATCACTGCAATCTGAGGGGGTGGGGTATTTTCTACTGTAAATACTGACTGAAACTCCTTGTTCAATTCTTTGCAGATCTCTTTGTCCCTCTCAGTGATGCTTCCATCCGCTCTCTTTAGCCTTAAAACCTGTTCTTTTACCTTCAGTTTTCCTCTGATAAAGCTGTGGAAAAGCTTGGGATTTTCTTTAGCCTTCCTGGTGATGTCCCTCTCATAATCTCTCTCTGCCTCTCTCCTTTTACTTAGGTAGTCATTTCTTGCTCTTTTGTAGGTTTGCCAGGCATTTATGTTTTTTCTCCTCCTATACCTTTTCCAGCATTTGTCTCTCCACTCCTTAGCTCTTTTACACCCATTATCGAACCATTTCTCTCTGGCATGAATTACACCTACTTTGGTGACAGGTATGCAGCAATCTACTATCTTCCCATATTTCTCACAAAAGATGTCATACATTTCTTGTACAGATTTGTTGTAAAATAAGGTTCTCCAGTCAATAACTGCAAAAAGCTCATTCATTTTGATGTAATCTCCTTTCGGATAGTTCCTCCTCATGTCCTCAGTGCCTCTACTCTCAGGAAGAATGTCTTCAATGATGTACTCCATCAACAACACACATTGGTCACTCTTTCCAATTGGTGGTTCATACTCAATATTTTCAATATCCAACACATTATCTGTGAACACTAGATCAAGTAGTGATGGCTCATCGCCACCCCTGGCTCTTGTTGGTTCCATTACATGTTGGTGTAGGAAATTCCCTTGTACGCAATCTAGGAATCTTGCCCCAAATGAGTCCTCACCACTGTGTGGGTCAAGATTTATCCAATCTATCTCTTTATGATTAAAGTCTCCCATAATCAAAATCCTACATTTTTTCTCCCGTGCCATGTTAACAACTGAGTTTATGACTTCAATAGTACCTATATGACTTTCCTCATAAATTTCAAGCCTATTTTGGTTCCTTGGTGGGTTGTATACAACAGTTATTATAATGCTCTCTGACCCAGTATTTATGCGAGCAACAAGAAATTCCCTGAACTCACTTTCTATTGCCAAGTTTATTTCTTCAACTTGAATCCTCAATCTGTGACACTGTTTATGTCCTCACTCAACTTAGTCTCTGTAATTGCTACTATATCTGCCTTACTGTTGTGAATCCTATCTTTTAATTCTACTGCCTTACCAGCTAATCCATTAGCATTTGTGTATAACAATCTTAATGAGGCCCCATCCCCTGATCTTCTGTCATTATCTTCTTTATCTCCCCTTTGTCTGGGAGTATTCTGTAACAAAAATTTTTCTTCTGTTCTTCATTTCTTTCATCATTTAATCTTCTTGCCTCTTGCAACAAGTTTTTGATCTTTCCCATCTCTTCCTGTGTTCTGTATCGTCTAATGAACACTTCTTTGCATTCTTGAAGGTCTTTTAGACTTTTTTTTCTCAACAATATTTCCCTATATGTTTCCCCTCTCTCAAAGGTTACTTTTGTTGGTCTCGGCTTTCCTTCTATCGAATATTTACCTAGTTGGTGTATGTTTACAATATCCTCAGGACCACATACTACTCCAAGCTTTCTTATCAGGTCTACAACACTAGCTTTATTTTCTTCAAGTCTCCCCTGCCATGTTGGCTCCTGGGATTCACTTATGCCTGAGATTACCACTGTCTTCTCCTTATCAAGTGCCTGTCTGATGAGTGGGTTTGCCCTTTCCATCACAACGTCTTTCATTTTTTCGATTACTGTCTCTTTATAGTCAACTGTTTGTATGTTTTCCAGTGCCACCACCTTTACAGCCTCTTTTACTGCCACATTCCCCTTTAGTGCATCAGCAAAGGACGTTTTCATGGCATCATTTTCCATATTCAGCTCCTGGAACTCTTTTCTGAACTGTTCAATGTTTTCCTTAATCTGAACATTCCAAGCAGCAATCTCGTCTCTCTCAGAAGAGAGCAGTGAACTAACATCTAATTCCTTTAGGTTGTCATTCAGCTGTTTGTTTTTATCTTCTTGTTTAGAAATTCTAGATTCTAGTTGACTCTTTTCCCCTTCCAGCTTCTTTATTCTTTTTTTCTAGTTCCTTTCTCTCCTGCCCTTGTGCTTTATTTGCTTCCTCCAAAGATCTTATTTGTTCTCTGAGTGTTTCATTCTCTTTCATTTCTCCATCCATATTCCGAATTTTATCATCAAGGCTTATAACCATTTCCTCTAACTTCTTGATTCTCTGTTTAAGTCCCCTGATGACTACCCCTTCTCCCGACCCATGGGTGGGAGAGGTTTGGGACAGAGATGGCTTCATTTTTATGTTCTCCCTCTCACAGAATATAGAAAGAAGACGAGAAAGAGGAAAACAAAGAAAAGAGAAAAACTTTTGATTGAGCTTCACACAGAATTTTTATATCTCCATATAAGTGCTATTTAGTGACTCAGTTTGTCTCTTTTCTGGTAACACACATCTTAACTTAAAAACTTGACCATGGTAATTTAAGTATAAAAAGAAAAAGAAAAACAAAAGTCAAACCTGAAGGAAAATTCGAATTTGTGTTTGAGGTGGCACCCACCTGTTTCTGTTATATATTCTTCCTAACTGATAAACTGACTTGCTAACCAAGATATGTTATCACGGGATTAGACTTTACATTTAACTCAATATATATACAAAATAACAAAATAGTAAAAGAGAAAGCTAAAAGAAAAGCAAAAAAAAATGAAGAAAATAAGACTGCTGTACTACTTGGCAACTTAACTCAGTACTGTTGACAGGTGGGTATTTGGTAATTTTTTTTCTTTTATTATTCAATTTTTTCGTGTATCAAACTAACTAACTAGTTAATATAAATGGGAAGGATACTGATTTTAACAATATATAGAACCACAGGATCAGGTAAACGGCTTAAGAGCTTTCCCCAGTTTACACAAAAAATTAGGTAATGTGATGTGATGGCTCCACCTCTGGCAACTCTTCTAGATTTCCCTCAAGGCAGAACTGGACGGCAGCTTCTCTCTCTCTCCTCACGAAAAAGTTCTCAATTTTTTTTCCTTTAATATGAACAGTCTCGTCTTACAACAAATATAAGTTCTTGTACTCACAATACTCTGCAGGATTTCAGATTTATGGAAATTAGTGTGTGTGTGTGTGTGATTACCTAATTGATTACCTAATTGTGTTTACGGGAAAGAGCCCAAAGCTCGTGTGTGTGTGTGTGTGTGTGTGTGTGTGTGTGTGTGTGTGTGTGTGATTTCCTAATGTTTTTTACGGGAAAGAGCCCAAAGCTCGTCTCTTCCCGTCTGCTGATCGGTTCCATTTTCTACTTAAGTGATACTTATCATACCTGTCCTTAAAACTATGGATTGAGATAGCATTAACTACCTCCTCGCTTAGCGAATTCCAATTATCAACTACTCTTATACTGAAAGAATACTTCCTTACATCCTACAAAGAATTTTTTTTTACGAAGCTTCAAACTATGACCTCTAGTTCTAGAGCCAGCCATATCAAAATATCGATCCCTATCCACTCTGTCATAAGCATGAAGGAATTTAAAGACTGTCACCATTTCCCCCTCTATCTTCTAGCTTTGAGTGATGGTAAGTCTAATTCCCTCAACCTCTCATCATAACTGATATTGCGTATTTCTGGCACCAGTTTCGTGGCATGTCTTTGAACTTTTTCAAGTTTAGCTATGTGCTTTTTCAAGTGCGGATTCCAAAAGGGGGCTGCATATTCAAGTTTGGCCTCACATAGGTTACATATATATTTTTGAACATTTCCTTGTCCATGTGCCTGAAGACTACCCTTAAATTTGATAAGAAAGCATATGCTGCCCTTACTATGCCATTTCTATGTATTTCTAGAGACAAATCTGCCATTTTGTTTACTCCTAAATCTCTCTCATTTTCTGTCTCTTGAAGTTGTACTCCTGCCACCGAGTGGTCAAATTTGGGCCTTCTTGCACTTGTACCCATTCTCATTACCTTACATTTTGAAGTATTGAATTTCATTAGCCACTTTTCTGACCGCTCATGCAAACTGTTTAGATCTTCCTTAAGTTCTCTACCATTGTTCCCGTTTCTTACTTCCTTCACAATCTTTGCAACGTCTGCAAACATATTCATAAATGAATTTACAGACTCTGGTAGATCATTTACTTATACAAGGAACAAAAGTGGCCCTAAAACTGAACCCTGTGAAACTCCACTGCTAACTATTCTCCATTCAGACACTGAGTGTCTTACTCTAACCCTCTGTTGCCTTCCTTCTAAGTAAGTTTTTATCCATTCCAAGACATTTCCACCTACTCTAGCCATTGCTTGCAGCTTCTTAATAAGTCTCCTGTGTGGAACAGTGTCAAATGCTTTCTGGAAATCTAGGAATATGCAATCTGCCCAGCCCTCTCTTTCCTGTAAGATTCGGCTTACCTCATCATAAAATTCTAATAAGTTTGTTACTGTTGATCTACCTTCTCTGAAGCCATGTTGTCTCACTGACAAAAAGTTGAAGGATTCCAAGTGAAGAGAGATATGTTTCCTTAGTAGTTTCTCCATAACTTTGCAAACTATGCTGGTCAAGGAAACTGGTCTATAGTTTAGAGCCGTATCCCTCCTTCCCTTTTTGAAGATAGGTATCACGTTTGCTTGTTTCCAGCATCTTGGAATTTCCCCTGACTCCAGTGACATTATAAATATGATACTAGTGCCACTGATATTGACTTTGCACATTTTTTAAGTTCATGAGGGGATACATCATTAGGACCTGTAGCTTTATGGACATCGAACTCTATCAGCGCTTTGCATACCTCTGTGGATTAAAGGTTGATGTTCTCTAATACCGGCCCATGAGCTGCTATCTCGGCAATCTGAGGGGATGTGGTATTTTCTACTGTAAATACTGACTGAAACTCCTTGTTCAATTCTTTGTAGATCTCTTCATCTGTCTCAGTGATGCTTCCATCCTCTCTCTTAAGCCTCAAAACCTGTTCTTTTACCTTCAGTTTTCCTCTGATAAAGCTGTGGAAAAGCTTGGGATTTTCTTTAGCCTTCCTGGTGATGTCCCTTTCATAGTCTCTCTCTGCCTTTCTCCTTTTACTTAGGTAATCATTTCTTGCTCTTTTATAGGTTTGCCAGGCATTTATGTTTTTTCTCTTCCTATACTTTTTCCAGCATTTGTCTCTCCACTCCTTAGCTCTTTTACACTCATTATCGAACCATTTCTCTCTGGCATGAATTACACTTACTTTGGTGACAAGTATGCAGCAATCTACTATCTTCCCATATTTCTCACAAAAGATGTCGTACGTTTCTTGTACAGATTTGTTGTAAAATAAGGTTCTCCAGTCAATATCTACAAAAGGCTCATTCATTTTGATGTAATCTCCTTTTGGGTAGTTCCTTCTCATGTCCTCAGTGCCTCTACTCTCAGGCAGATCATCTTCAATGATATACTTCATCAACAACACAAATTGGTCACTCTTTCCAATTGGTGGTTCATACTCAATTTTTTCAATATCCAATACGTTATCTATGAATACTAGATGAAGTAGTGATGTGTGTGTGTGTGTGTGTGTGTGTGTGTGTGTGTGTGTGTGTGTGAGAGATTACCTAATTGTGTTTACGGGAAAGAGCCCAAAGCTCGTATCTTCCCGTCTCCTCATCGGTTCCATTTTAGACTTAGTGATACCTATCATACCTGTCCTTAAAACTATGGATTGAGATAGCATTAACTACCTCCTCGCTTAGCGAATTCCAATTATCAACTACTCTTACACTGAAAAAGTATTTCCTTACATCCTGCGAAGAAGTTTTCTTACGAAGCTTCAAACTATGACCTCTAGTTTTAGAGCCAGCCATATCAAAATATCGATCCCTATCCACTCTATCATAACCATGAAGAAATTTAAAGACTGTCACCATATCCCCCCTCACTCTTCTAGCTTCGAGTGATGGTAAGTCTAATTCCCTCAGCCTCTCATCATAACTGAGATTGCGTATTTCTGGCACCAGTTTCGTGGCATGTCTTTGAACTTTTTCAAGCTTAGCTATGTGCTTTTTCAAGTGCGGATTCCAAAAGGGGGCTGCATATTCGAGTTTTGGCCTCACATAGGTTACATAAATATTTCTGAACATTTCCTTGTCCATGTGCCTGAAGGCTACCCTTACATTTGATAAGAATGCATATGCTGCCCTTACTATGCCATTTATATGTATTTCTGGAGACAAATCTGCCAGTATATTTACTCCTAGATCTCTCTCATTTTCTGTCTCTTGAAGTTGTACTCCAGCCACCGAGTAGTCAAGTTTGGGCCTT
Organism: Halocaridina rubra; assembly: GCA_037179515.1. Classification (NCBI taxonomy): domain Eukaryota; kingdom Metazoa; phylum Arthropoda; class Malacostraca; order Decapoda; family Atyidae; genus Halocaridina; species Halocaridina rubra. The sequence goes on from JAXCGZ010002168.1 coordinate 57,566, forward strand.
CTTGCACTTGTACCCATTCTCATTACCTTACATTTTGAAGTATTGAATTTCATTAGCCACTTTTCTGACCACTCATGCAGATTATTTAGATCCTCCTGAAGTTCTCTACCATTGTTCTCGTTTTTTACTTTCTTCACAATCTTTGCATCATCTGCAAACATATTCATGAATGAATTTACAGACTCTGGTAGGTCATTTACATATACAAGGAACAAAAGTGGCCCTAAAACTGAACCCTGTGGAACTCCACTACTAACTCTTCTCCATTCAGACACTGAGTGTCTTACTCTAACCCTATGTTCCCTTCCTTCTAAGTAAGTTTTTATCCATTCCAAAACATTTCCACCTATTCTAGCCATTGATTGCAGCTTCCTAATAAGTCTCCCATGTGGAACAGTGTCAAACGCTTTCTGGAAGTCTAGGAATATGCAATCTGCCCAGCCCTCTCTTTCCTGTAAGATTTGGCTTACCTCATCATAAAATTCTAATAAGTTTGTTACTGTTGATCTACCTTCTCTGAAGCCATGTTGCCTCACTGACAAAAAGTTGAAGGATTCCAAGTGAAGAGAGATATGTTTCCTTAGTAGTTTCTCCATAACTTTGCAAACTATGCTGGTCAAGGAAACTGGTCTATAGTTCAGAGCCGTATCCCTCCTTCCCTTTTTGAAGATAGGTATCACATTTGCTTGTTCCCAGCATCTTGGAATCTCCCCCGACTCCAGTGACTCCTTAAATATGATACTTAGTGCCACTGATATTGTGTTTGCGCATTTTTTAAGTACATGAGGGGATATGTCATCAGGACCTGTAGCTTTATGAACATCTAAATCCATCAGTGCTTTGCATACCTCTGTGGCTGTAAGGTTGATGTTCTATAATACCGGCCCTTGAGCTTCTATCACTGCAGTCTGAGGGGGTGGGGTATTTTCTACTGTAAATACTGACTGAAACTCCATGTTCAATTCTTTGCAGATCTCTTCATCCGTCTCAGTGTTGCTTCCATCCGCTCTCTTTAGCCTTAAAACCTGTTCTTTTACCTTCAGTTTTCCTCTGATAAAGCTGTGGAAAAGCTTGGGATTTTCTTTAGCCTTCCTGGTGATGTCCCTCTCATAGTCTCTCTCTGCCTCTCTCCTTTTACTTAGGTAGTCATTTTTTGCTCATTTGTAGGTTTGCAAGGCATTTATGTTTTTTCTCCTCCTATACCTTTTCCAGGATTTGTCTCTCCACTCCCTAGCTCTTTTACACCCATTATCGAACCATTTCTCTCTGGCATGAATTACACTTACTTTGGTGACAGGTATGCAGCAATCTACTATCTTCCCATATTTCTCACAAAAGATGTCATACATTTCTTGTACAGATTTGTTGTAAAATAAGGTTCTCCAGTCAATAACTGCAAAAAGCTCATTCATTTTGATGTAATCTCCTTTCGGATAGTTCCTCCTCATGTCCTCAGTGCCTCTACTCTCAGGAAGAATATCTTCAATGATATACTCCATCAACAACACACAGTGGTCACTCTTTCCAATTGGTGGTTCATACTCAAATTTTTCAATATCCAACACATTATCTGTGAACACTAGATCAAGTAGTGATGGCTCATCCCCACCCCTGGCCCTTGTTGGTTCCATTACATGTTGGTGTAGGAAATTCCCTTGTACGCAATCTAGGAATCTTGCCCTGAATGAGTCCTCACCACTGTGTGGGTCAAGATTTATCCAATATATCTCTTTATGATTAAAGTCTCCCATAATCAAAATCCTACATTTTTTTCCCGGTGCCATGTTAACAACTGAGTTTTTGACTTCAATAGTACCTATATGACTTTCCTCATAAACTTCAAGCCTATTTTGGTTCGTTGGTGGGTGTGTGTGTGTGTGTGTGTGTGTATGTATGTGTGTGTGTGTGTGTGTTTAAGTAATTACCTAATTGTGTTTGCGGGAAAGAGCCTCATACTCGTAACTCCCTGTCTCCTGGTCGATTCCATTTTTGTACTTTGTGATACTTATCATACTTGTCCGGAAAACTATGGACTAAGTTATCATTAAGTACCTCCTCTCTTAGCGAATTCCAATCATCAACTATTCTTACACTAAAAAAGTACTTCCTTACATCCTGTGAAGAAGTTTGCTTACGAACTCTCAAACTATGACCTTTAGTTCTAATGCCAACCATATCAAACTATCGATCCCTATCCACTCTGTCATAACCATGAAGAAATTTGAAATCCGTCACCATATCCCCCTCATACTTGTAGCTTCGAGTGATGTAAGTTTAATTCCTTCAGCCTCTCCTTATAACTGAGATTGCGTATTTCTGGCACCAGTTTCGTGGCATGTACTTGAACTTTTTCCAGCTTAACTAAACTACATGCTTTTTCAAGTGTGGATTTCAAAAGGGGGCTGCATATTCAAGCTTTGGCCTTACATAGATTACATAAATATTTATGAACATTTCCTTATCCATGTGCCTGAAGGCTACCCTTACATTTGCTAAGAAAGCATATTCTGCCCTTACTATGTCATTTATATGCATTTCTGGAGACAACTCTGCCATTATGTTCACTCCCAGATCTCTCTCATTCTCTGTCTCTTGAAGTTCTTCTCCTGCTATTGAGTATTTAAGATTGGGCCTTCTTGCACTTGTATCCATTCTCATTACCTTACATTTAGAAGTATTGAAATTCATTAGCCACTTGTTAGACCACTCATGCAGACTTTTTAGGTCTTCTTGAAGTTCTCTACCACTGTTCTCGTCTCTTACTTTCTTCACAATCTTTGCATCATCTACAAGCATATTCATGAATGAATTATCATGCTCTCGTTGGTCATTTACATATACAAGGAACAAAAGTAGCCCTAAAACTGAACCCTGTGGAACTCCACTACTAACTCTTCTTCATTTAGACCCTGATTGTCTTACTCTAACCCTTTGTTCCCTTCCAAATAAGTAAGTTTTTATCCATTCCAAGACATTTCCACCTATTCTCGTCATTGCTAGCAGCTTCTTAATAAGTCTCCCAAGTGGGACCATACCAAATGCCACTTGGAAGTCTAGGAATATGCAATCTGCCCAGCCCTATCTTTCCTGTAAGCATCGGCTTAACTTATTATAAAATTGTAATAAGTTTGTTTCTGTTGATCTACCTTCTCTGAAGCCCTGTTGTCTCACTGACAAAAAGTTGAAGGATTCCAAGCGAAGAGAGATGTGTGTTCTTAGTAGTTTCTCCATAACTTTGCAAAATATGCTGGTTAAGGAAACAGGTCTATAGTTTAGAGCTGTATACTTCCTTCCCTATTTGAAGATAGTTACCACATTCGCTTGTTTCCAGCTTCTTGGAAGCACTGTTGATTCCGGTAACTTTTGTTATATAGTAATTGTGCCTGCAGTATACCACTGTCGTATTGTGTAGTTGTACTTTACTGTCGTGTTAGAGTTGTACTTTTGCTGCCACCACTGTCGTGTAGATATTATTATATTTTTATACACTCCAGGCCAGGGCTCAATCGTGCAAGGTGATAATAGATATACGAAGATACTTAACACTTAATTTATTTAGAAGCTACAGAGTTCCTCTTGGCATCAATGCCCCCTCCCCTTAACATAATGTCATCTATATGGGCGCCAACTATACTATGCTGCTCTCGCAAGCTGCTTGACCCTTTTTATCACCTGGGGTCATTCAAACACATATAAGTGCCATGTTTCCACCAATAGGCTTTCAAAGAAGGGGAAAAACCCAGCCATATTTTAGGCTTGGTTTCTATAGCAGAAAAAGCCGCGTGAGAACTTCTATCCTGCACATGGGGACGTGAGTTATGTGTCACTGATACATAGTGCCACCGATATTGACTTAGCTCAATTCTTAAGTACATAAGGGTATATATCATCAGGACCTGTGGCTTAATGGGCATCTAACTCCATAAGCGCTTTGCGTACATCTGTGGCTGAAAAAATGATGTTATTTAATACTGGCCTATAAACTCCTATCTCTTCAATCTGAGGGGTTGGGGTATTTTCTGCTGAACATACTGACCAAAACTCATTATTCAATTCTTCGCAGATCTCTTCATCCGTCTCAGTGATGCTTCCATCCACTCTCTTTAGCTTTAAAATCTGTTCTTTGATCTTCAGGTTTCCTCTGATAAAGCTGTGGGAAAGTTTGGGATTTTCTTTAGCCTTCCTGGTGATATCCCTCTTATAGACTCTCTCTGCCTCTTCTTTTACTTAGGTAATAATTTCTTGCTCTTTTATAAGTCTGCCAGGCATTTATGCTTTTTATCCTCTTATACCTTTTCCAGCACTTGTCTCTCCTCTCCTTAGCTCTTTTACTCTAATTATTGAGCCATTTCTGTCTGGCATGAATAACTCCTATTTTGGAGGAAGCTGTGCAACCATCTACTTAATGTGTGTGTTTGCGTGCGTGCATTCGTGCGTGTGCGCTTTCGCGTGTTTGTTTGTGTGTATATATATATATATATATATATATATATATATATATATATATATATATATATATATATATATATATATATATATATATATATATATATATATTGAAAATAATGATATTAAGTATGTTTCTCTGGAAAGCGATACCACAATAGCATAACTTAATAATTTACCTTGCTTCATACATCCATTTTTAGAGTAATAAAGGGAGAGCTACTTTCATCGAGCAAAAGGTCTCTTTTTCCTTAGATCCTTCTCTGCAGACCTTGTTTTTATGTGTATTCCAGGTTTTTAAAAGTTATTCCACTGAGGTAAAATGTTTTTTTTTTTTCAGATGATTCAGCAAAAATTCTTTTCTGTCACAGAGTATGCAGGGTTTCTAAGCTTTCCTTTGATCGAAGAGCGCCCATCTCTCTCTATTTTTTATTTATTTTATTTTATTTTTTATTTTATTTTTTTTATTTTTATTTAATTTTTTTTAAG